>LGRX02033596.1:0-107895 GCA_001247695.2 Cymbomonas tetramitiformis | reverse complement strand
TATAAGAAACGGCGCGGCCTTAAATTACTATATTTATATATATTTTTTTTTCATTTAATAAAATTTAAAAAAGGGAGGTGGGAGGTGGGAGGTTGCCGTTTTCAGAAAGTATTTTAGAAATTAAATAAATAATTTAATATATTTCATTTTCATTATAAAAAAGTTTTCAAAAAGTAGCACCTCCCACCACCCAACCTCCCTTTTTTAAAAAATAGATTTAATGAAAATGAAAAAATAAATTCGATAAAGATGAGAAGTAAATTCAATAAAAATGAGAAATAAATTTAAAAATGAAAAATAAATTCAATAAAAATGAAACATAAATATTAAAAATAATCGGTGTGCGGAATGGCGCAGTCTATTAATATATCTATCATATATCTATCATTTTTTAACAAAAAAAAATAGAAAAGGGAGGTGGGAGGTGGAGGTTGGGTAATTTCAAAAAGTATTTTAGAATTCACATAAATATATCATTTCATTTTATTGTCATTTGAAAAACTTTTCCAAAAAGTAGCACCGCCCACCGCCCAACCTCCCTTTTTATGAAAAATGGGAAAGTAAGAAGATGTAAGAAGATGTAAGTAAATGATAAGTAAATCACACACTAATGATTTGTTTTGACCACGCAGCATATTCACCGTCATTTTACGCACATTTTCGGTATTTATTTATTTCCTTATATTATGACTATCCAATTGTTCCACGCTAATTGTTTTGATATATTTCCGAACATTGAAGCAAGCTCGGTCGATTTAGTAATTCTCGATTTGCCATATAATCAAACCGCTTGTAAATTTGATAACGATAAAATCGATTTGAAAAGACTATGGGTAGAATTGAAAAGAATTGGAAAACCGAAAACTGCATATATATTCTTCTGCACTACCCGCTTTGGACACGAACTAATATCAAGCAATAAAGCATATTTCCGCCGTGACTTGTGCTATGTCAAATCGATGTCGACTTTGTTCTATCACGCTAATCATCAAGAGCTAAGAGCACACGAAATGATATACATATTTGCAAAAGGGCGAACAATATATAATCCACAAAAAAGTGATGGCGAGCCTTACATAAGAGCGCCAGGTCGACGCACAGAGTTATATTCTGGAAAGTCTCCAAGAATATATACCGAAAACGAAGACGGAAAGCGGTTTCCTCGGTCGGTTATACATATCAATAAAAGTAATCATAAGTCCACTCACCCAACTGCAAAGCCTTATGATATTATGCAATATATAGTGCGCACATATTCAAATGAAAATGACCTGGTTCTAGACCCGTGTATGGGGACAGGTAGTTCAGCAAAAGTGTGCGTAGATAATAAACGAAGATACATAGGTATTGAAAAAGATATTACATATTTTGAAATTGCAAAAGCGTACGCCGAAGCTCAATAGGATAGTGCACACATTAGGTATATTTGATTTTGAGATATGCATTTTGTCTGCGAAATCGATGTCCGATTACAAATATTGCTCTCATTTACGGAATATTGCGCCTATGCTAACAAATGACATATCCATATGTTTGTCTATGCAAGATCTCTTCATACACCAAATTTTATCCCGAAAGATTAAGTGCATCAAAAGTTAGCGAAAATGCATTGTGTCAACGAAACCGATGTCAGATTACAAATATTGCTCTCATTTACGGAATATTGCGCCTATGCCAACAAATAAGATACCAAATTTTAAGTTTAGACGAGTCCTCTTAGCTCACCAATTTTCACCCGGAAAAGATAAGTATTTTAAAAGTTGATAAAAATGTGTAAGCTCTGCGAAAAGTGGCAAATTTACAAAAGAAATGGTGTCATTTTTTATGTATTGCATCTATAACAACAAATGAGGTATCAAAATGTTCGTCTAGGAAAGGTTTATTGATATTTCAAGATTTTTTCCGAAAAGGCCCCGCGAGTCAAACGATATTAGCAAGTAAAAAAATCAGTTGTCGGTTCGTTATCATTTAGCTGCGAGAAATGGGTATCATATTTCACGATATATTGCTCCGATAATGACAAACAATATATCGATGTGTTCTTCTATGAAAGACCTATTTGTGGTTTTTCTTTTATTGCAAACGGCCAAGTATTTCAAAAGTTATTCACATATCAAGAAACCCTATTATTTTCGGTTATTTCAATGCGCAATAGAAAATGATATCAGATTATGGGTTTTACTTATCCTATCACAACAAAACAATATATTGGTGTCTTCGTCTATGAAAGACCTATTTGGAACACCAAAAACTTTTTGATTTGGTCAAGTATACAAAAAGTTATGTACGAAACCTAAATACATTATAGGGTTTCTTGACGGTATGATGTGTATGTGTGTTTTGAGCTAACTAAAGCTTGCGCATTGAGTTAAGATAAGTTATGATAAGTAAATAGAATGCATATGCAAGTTAAAATGATATGCAATTGCAAGCAAACAAGTGGGGAGTGGGTGTGCATATAGAGATCCTAGGATCCTCGATCGAGCAAGGCAAGGCAAAGCAAAGCAAGGAAAGCAAGTAAGACAACAAATTTAAACCACTGAATACTTATAACAAATAAAAGTGAACTCACTTCAAGTTCGGAGGTCACAAACAGTCTCGGAGAAGCTAATCAGTGGAGATCCTAAGTGCTTACAAGGCTTGCGTCTTGGACTTCTTGGCTTCAGAATCAACAGCGGATGCCTCCCCGGGCCTCTTAGGAGAGGGAGACGCACATAGGACTAACTCCTTACTTTCGAACTTGACGCTACCATCACGAAGCAGCTGCTTAAAATAAGTGAGGCACTGCGCGTCCTCCGCAGATATCTCACGGCCGGTCACCAACATGGCGTCGGTTTGGCAACGCTCCACCTCTGTGGCTCGCATCGCTACTGCCGAAAGGGAAGACGTCGCAGGAGGAGTGGCAACAACAACTTCTGGCTTGCTAGCCAACATGTAAACTTGTGCCTTGAGCTCGCCAACAAGCTCCCTTTGCAACAAGGTATGGTATCGGTTGCGCCGATATTCTTCTGATGTATCGATATATCAGAATATCAGTATCAATCGATGACCAATTTTTGAATATCAGAATTATTGGTATCGATCGATTGACGATGACGACATATCAATATCAATCGATTTACCCCTTGGAATATCGGTATCGATCGATTGACAGCGATGACATATCAATATCGATTGATTAACATCGTCGATTTGCTATATCACTTGGGTTTGATATATCAGAATATCAGAATCCGATCCGTGACGATACCTACACTGGGTTCTCATAGGCCGATCACGAGTTCTGGTTCAGGACTTGTTGCACCCAAGATTAATTAATCTTTGATGCTTTAAAGTTCAAAAGTGTGATATTCGTTGAATTCGCATGCTCTAAAATCCGCAGACAAGACTCAGGCAACAATCCGGACGACATTCACAATCGACCATGGGGAAACGTGGGCGTGGAAGCAAATGCCAAAGTGCCGCTGGTGTAACACAGCGTGCTCAGGGAACCGGGCCCATTAAGAGAACCCAGCAGTCCCCTTTCGATCCTGCTGGCAGTGATGAAGTGGAGTATGTTGTTGACACAATTAAAGCGGAACGCCTTTCTGGCTGCATTCCACAATGGTTGATAGGTTGGAAAGGGTATAGCGATGCCGTAGATACTTGGGAGCCGATAGACAACTTAGTTGGCCATGAGCAAGACATTAAAGCTTTTCGTGAAAGGCGTAAGGAGGAGGCGGAGGAAGAATCGGCCTCTTTCGCTGCCAAGAAGAAAAAACGGAAAGAAGAGGCCGAAAAGTCTAAGCAAGGTAACATTTTTTTCTCAACGAGACGCTCGCAGATGCGTGTAATAGCTAGCTAGGTGAATATGTTACTGTTTGATTGTGCAGCGTTGTAACATGGCAACCTTTATTTCGTTGGGCCAACCGACCGTTTCTCGTGTGTATTTATTGTATATTATCTTTCCCCAGATGATGATGGGTTCGAGGACGCTTTTGGGGGCAAGCGTCGGTCTGCTTGCTGGAAGCATTTCACCATCCAGAAAGACCCGGAAACCGGCAAAATCACGTTCGTCAAATGCACGTTGTGTCCCCCTGAGAACGCGCCTATGCCTTTTTCCGGGAACACCACCAACCTCAGATCCCATCTTTCGTCATGTCACAAGGACGCCTTCAGTCAGATCTCCGCTGCTTCCGGGGATGTCAACGAGGGCTCCTCAGCGCAAGGCACTATTGACGAGTTGGTACCCCAGGTGAGAACTCCGCTACTCGCTCGTACTTGGAATGTTTGCTTAACTTTGTGTGCAAGTAGTCTTGAAAGTATATTTTAGGGCATAAACCTTTTTTTCTAGTTTCGACGTATGTGTTGTATCCTGATGTGAAAGATTGTGTATGAAGCAGGTTTCGGCCGAGAAGCGCGACGAGCTGCATAAATTGATCTCGTTGTGGCTCGTACGTTGTAGGCGTCCTCTCACCCTTCCTGAGCATGATGCGGAATTCCGGGATATCTTCCAGTGCATCTTCAAAGACCAGTACACGCCCCCAACATACAAGCTCGTTATGCAGAACGTGCTCGCTATCTCTGCTGAGGCGAAGCTACGTGTGGTCTGGTACTTGAAGGAGCTACTAAACGAGGGCATTTTACCCAGCATCGGTGGTGACATTTGGTCTCAGGGTGGCATATCTGTATTCGGCATTCTCGTCTATTGGCTGGACAAGAACTTTGTTTATCACGAGCGCTTGCTAGCCGCGATTCCGTTTTCTGACGTCAGGCATACTGGGTCGGAGTTAGAGAGGGCCACGAAGGTGGCGTGTGCTTCGTTTGGCATCGGCGAATATAGAATAGATGTTGCGGACGACGATGACGTAGTCACTGTGCTGGAGGACACTGTTTCCGATTTCATCCACGTGACGTGTTCTGATAATGCCAGCAATATCGTGAACGGTTGGCGTTGCTTTGATGGTCACGAGTGTTGTGACCACACGATTGCCTTAATCGTGAAAGCATATCTCGATCACCCACGAGTGAGGAAAGTGTTCATGAAACTTCGTGGGATGACTGTGCACTTTAACCACTCCGTGATCGGCTCGAAGCTCTTAAGGCAATGTCAAAAACGTCACGACCTACCCGAGTCCAAGCCGCCATAGGACAATGATATACGCACTGGTTGGGGAGGGGCGTGTAAGCAGGCAACCTGATATTGCGAGAACCAGGTATTGTTCTGCCTTGCTTTTGTATGTGTTTTCTTATTACTATAGGCCACTCCGAGTGTTTGTATTGCTTGTAGTTTACCCGCCGAGTTTTGAAGAGTCACAATTCGAGCGCACGTCGCACCCTTTCAGATGTTGTTATAAAAGGTGCAACCGTGCAAAAATAATCAGCATTCTTCGTGATTGTGCAGGTGGCCATACAACTGTATGACGTGGATAACCCCACCAAGGCGGCCACGGCAGTTCCCAACCCGGATGGGAGCGTGTACAAAACTCACCAACTGGTTGGTGACGAATGGGATGTGGTACGAGACTCTATGTACCTTCTCACCTACGCGAAGAACGCGGTGGACTTGTTGCAAAGCACTAAGACGGTGACGGCTAACTTGTTTCTTCCCATTGCTAGTAAGCTTGCATTCATGGCGCACGCGGACACCCCTGTGAAGTTCAACAACAAGCCTGTGTCCATCCTTAATGAGCACGTGAAGATGGCTCGAGAGGCCTTATACAAGGATTGCTGCAAGCGGTGGTTCAACGACATGCTCGATTGCAAGCTGGAGGATTTTGCGGTGGCGACTCTGTTGGATCCCCGGCACAAGAACTTTCACTTTAAGTTCGCGGAAAGATGGATGAGAGGTGTGTTTCTGCTTATTAGCCTCCTGTTTATTGCCATATATTGCACGTTTGGGAGAGCTTGTGTGTGCTTCAGTGTTTATAGTTATCGGTCAGCACATATTTCTTTCGTAACCACCATACGCATGCACTTGAGTGCAGGTCGCTTCACTGCCGATCAAGCCGTGAGTTGGGCTACAAACATCTACGAGAAGGATTGGAAGCCGAAGGAAGTGGCATGCACACAACCGCCCACCAAGAAGCAAAAGACTGGGGCTAGTGCGAAGGTAGTGACAGTTGCCTCCTTCTTAGACTCTGACTCCGAGGATGAGGGGGAACACGTGCTAGCAGAGCCACAAGATGTGGAGGGCAAGAGTGAGCTGGAGCTGTATTTAGAGTTCCCCTTGGCTAAGAACAATGTGGACGTGCAAGAGTGGTGGAGAGTGAATGCCCACAAGTTCCCTTCCGTAGCTAGAATGGCTAGACAGTTCCTGGGTGTGCCTGCCTCCACTGCGGGGGTGGAGCGTGCCTTCTCTATTGTCACGGGCATGCACTCAGATCTGAGGAAGAACCTCACTGAGAAAACAATAGAGTATTCACTTATGGCTGCATTGAATTAGGTTAGATATATACATATAGTAGTTTAAAACACTTTGTATTGTAGGCGCTAAGAGCCAACTCTGAAACCCATTCTGATATATCGATAATATCGATATGCCGATATATCGGCTAGTGTAAAGTAATATCAGTATTGATTGATTGTCACCCCTGACTTATCGGAATCAATTGATATAGACTCTAAAAAATCAGAATCAATTGATTAGGCCTCTAAATAAATCAGAATCAATTGATACCAGCCTCAACTTATCAAAATCAATTGATTATTGTGTCGAAAATATCGGAATCGATCGATAACACCGCGCACAACCGATACCATACCTTGCTTTGCCGAATGCGAGCTCTGCTTGAACAAAAGCAAGATCTTGTACAAACTTGCTAATATCTAGCGCGTCATTCGGCTCTGACGAATCTGCCTGACGAAGAAACGCCTTTCCCACCCAAGTCTGTAGCTGCTCTCGCTTCTCTTTTTCTGTCGATATCTTGCCTTTCAAGTCGTTCACGTTCCACCAGACATGGTTAGCAAGCTCGCTAATAGTCTCGGGCGGGCGGCCATGTCCAGGCATGCTGCGAGAACATACAAACACCAAACGAATGTTAAAGCGCTATTAAGATGCGAAACGAAAATGCGAAACGAAAATGCGAAAGCGATAGATAATAGCGAAGATATGCAAACCCTAAAATGTCCGAAACGAAACTATGAAACGAAAACTTAAAGTAACTGAAGGTAACACGCGCACATGACAATAATTGCACGCGAATGCGAAACTAAAATGCGAAAGCAAAAGTAACTGCACGTGAAAGGGGAACGTAAAATGCGAAAGCGATAGACAATAGCGACTTACCTTATTCCTAACGTTTTTGCCGTTTATTTCCGAGGCCAAGAAGATCACTTACTGCTTGGAGGGGGTTGGGAGGCCCTGCAGAAGCACCAGGCGCCAAGTCCGCATCCATGAGATTTGGGATACTTGCACTTGGCGGTGCTGCTGCCGGGGATGCGATAGGAATTGCAGTCGCTGGCACTGCCTCTGCCTCGCGGGCGGCGCGCTGTGCCAGAAGGGCGGCTAGTAGTTCGTCCTCGCTGATTTCAGTTGAAGCTCTAACTACAGCTGCGGAGCGCTGCAAAGTCGCATGCCGCTTGACTTTTCCACACAAGCTGATACCACGTTGGCGATCTAGGAACGGCTTGAGGGCATCAAGTTTGCCCATAAGCAGTAGTGCTCTAGCCAGTTGGTTACTATTAGGCTCAGCCTCTACATGCTGAGTGGCTCCTCCTTGATAGAAAAGTTTGACGGATATTTCGGATTTCAAAGTGGGATACTCTGAAATATCTTTTCAGCAACGTTCACCGCTCCTTGACCGGACGTTTGAGTGGGACCTGGGTGAGCGACTTCTTCTTGCTTAACATATATTTCTATCTGCTCTTCGATCTCAAAAGCGGCCTCTCGACGCTCTTCATACTTTGATGCATCAATATCTTGCGACTCGAAAGGCATAGTGAATGGAAAGTTTACCTTAAAATTACGCTCCCGCTGCAGCGTTGTAAAGAGTTTTAACAGTTTAAACTGGCAACATAAATCGGCCAGTTAAAAACAGAAAACGGTTACCTCATAGCAGAGAACGGTCAGTTTAATTCAGAATTGTATTTGTACATTTCATTAGAAATTTTTAATATGGAATGTCGGTCGAAATAGTAAACTACATCACAAATTTAATTGGAATGATCTGGAACCGTCGTCCGAAAACATTCCAATTAAATTTGTGATGTAGTTTACTATTTCGGCCGATGTAAAGTAGATTACAATTTTGATTGGAACTTATTCGGGTGATGTTCGATAACATTCCAATTAAAATTGTAATGTAGTTTACTATTTTGACCGACATTCCATATTGATTTTTTCTAATGAAATATACGATTACTTGTGGCCTTCATATTTTTATATAGGGGGTACGTAAACGTACAGGTGGGGAAAAAATAATCCCCAATCTTCGTGAACGAACGTATAAACTAAAACTTTGAAAACAACCCAACCCCCCCAACCCCCCCACCTCCCCCTCCCCCCCACCCTCCCCCTCCCCCACCCTCCCCCCACCCTCCCCCCTCCCCTCCCCCTCCCCCCTCCCCCACCCTCCCCCACCCTCCCCCCTCCCCCTTCACCCCCATCCACCCCTATATTTATATTCAATACACTCGAGCTTCAATTGATATAATATGCATACGGCATACAATGTGTCGTGTACAACCTACGATATGGGCGTCAATATTTGCACTGTTAACGGACTGAATTTCATCCATCCCCCCCTCCCTTCCGCCCCCTTTCTGTGTTCCAAAAAACACATACTTAACGTGACCCCGTTTATTCGTCTCGTTGTTGGTCTATCCATCTCTATCTTGGGGGGGTACCGCTGGGGGCTCCGCCCCCAGACCCCCTCCTGAATTATATTATTAACGCAGTCATTCATGGGTGTCCTTACTCATTTATACCGCACGCTGGGTACGTTTCAATTTTTATTTACAATACACTCGGGCTTCAATTCATATAATATGGATACAGCATACAGTGACGCACTTCTCTATTCATGATTTGTATTGAATAGCAGCCGGCAGAAATGCTATAAAACGAATGATTAGGCTACTACTTTTATGTCCCGATCCGCCAACGATCGACCTTTGGTCTTAAAATAGAAATATAGTGATTACTGTTTTTAACGATGCCACAATGCATCCATATAAATATGGACATCTAAATTGGGGCAGAAGCAAAGGATTTCTATGCCACGTGTATGGATAGCATTCACTGTTTCTGAATTCACTTATATAAATCTCGATTCATTTTGTTGCGCAATCTCTATTTATAAGATCGCTTCCGGCGCAAGGGTTATTGTCAGCACACTGTTCAATGGTCACAACGGCCTTGTTCACTGTTCACGAAACTTGAACGACTTGAGCGTAACGTTGCGTGCTTTTTGATATAAATCAAATAATCAATTTATTCCTGTTTATATTTTTTACATTTTATAGATTACACTGGGGCTAATATGCATACAGCATACACTGTGTCGTGTACAGCCTACGATATGGGCCTCAATATTTGCACTGTTAACGCGCTGAATTTTTCCCCATTTTTTCAAAAGAGGGGGAATCTTCGATTTCATCTCCGACTTTTTTCCCAATAATATGGATACAGCATACAGTGACACACTTCTCTATTTACGGTTTGTATTGAGTAGCAGCCGGCAGAAATGCTATAAAACGAATGATTAGGCTACTACTTTTATGTCCCGTTCCGCCAACGATCGACCTTTGGTCTTAAAATAGAAATATAGTGATTACTGTTTTTAACGATGCCACAATGCATCCATATAAATATGGAAATCCAAGTTGGAGCAGAAGCAAAGGATTTCTATGCCACGTGTATGGATAGCATTCATTGTTTCTGAATTCACGTTATATAAATCTCGGCCCATTTTGTTCCTCATATCTATTTACAACATCGCTTCCGGCGTAAGGGTTACAGACCGCACACTGTTCACTGGTCACAACGGCATTGTTCACTGTTCACGACACTTGAACGACTTGAGCGTAACGTTGCGTGCTTTTTTATATAAATCAAATAATCAATTTATTCCTGTTTATATTTTTCATTATCCACTGATGACCTGAATTATATTATTGACGAAGTGGGAAGTGATTAGTAAAGTATGTGCTGTGTCACGTAGTCACATGGCTGACACAATGGCTTCAATTCATATAATATGGATACAGCATACGTAGTACAGCCTACGATTTGGGCGTCAATTTTTGCACTGTTAAGAACGAACTAAAACGCACTGTTAAGAGGGCTGAATTTTCTGAATCCGTTCAAGCAATTCTGGAATTGCCATGAATGAGGACCTAATTTATATATGCATTTGATACACAATGGCTTCAATTCATATAATATGGATACAGCATACGTAGTACAGCCTACGATTTGGGCGTCAATTTTTGCACTGTTAAGAACGAACTAAAACGCACTGTTAAGAGGGCTGAATTTTCTGAATCCGTTCAAGCAATTCTGGAATTGCCATGAATGAGGACCTAATTTATATATGCATTTGATACACAATGGCTTCAATTCATATAATATGGATACAGCATACGTAGTACAGCCTACGATTTGGGCGTCAATTTTTGCACTGTTAAGAACGAACTAAAAACGCACTGTTAAGAGGGCTGAATTTTTTCCCGATTTTTCAAAAGAGGGGGAATCTTCGATTTCATCTCCGATTTTTTCCCCAATAAATCGAAAGCGTCTATGCATCGACTGTGCATCTGAATTATATAAATTATATTCAGTTTCACGTTATGTCTCGCGCCCTCGATTATATTCTACAGTCGATTCAATCTAACGTCGCAGATTATATATCAACAACGTCTATGCATCGACTGTGCATCTGAATTATATGAATTATATGAATTATATTCAGTTTCACTTTATGTCTCGCGCCCTCAATTATATTTTGCAGTCGATTAAATCGAACGTCGCAGATTATAAATCGAAAACGTCTCTGCGTCCTAGGTGCATTTTAATCGACGGGGGTGTATCGCGGGTATATATCATTTTATGGGGGGCAGAACAGGGGGGGAGGATTTTTAGTTTAATTCTTATTTTCAATTCATTTAATTCATTTTTTATTTAAATTAACTGCGCTTAATTCTGCGGCTTGCAGCGGAGGGACTATTTCAATTATTATTTTAATAGGAACGGCGCAGCCTTAAATTAGTATATTTATATGTATTTTTCATTTAATAAAATAAAAAAAGGGAGGTGGGAGGTGGGAGGTTGGCTTTTTTAAAAAGTATTTTAGAAATCAAATAAATAATATAATATATTTCATTTTCATTATAAAAAAGTTTTGAAAATCTAAGACCTCCCACCGCCCAACCTCCCTTTTTTCAAAAAATGATTTTCTACTTTTTAATTTGATTTAATTCATTTATTTTTATTTAATTGCGCTTGAATTTTTTCTAAGGCGGCTTTTCGCTCGGCCTCGGTGTATTCTTTGCTATTCAAGTATTGAGTATATGCCGTATTTGGTTCGTGAGCCGCTATTTCCGAAAGCCGAATCATATCGACTTGGAAAATTTTGGAATAAATGTTTTCCGTCATTTTCCTAAACGTTTGATTACCGACACCGATAATTGAATTCATTTTTTTGCCCAACGATGTACGATGTGAATGGTCTTGGGGGCTTTGCATTATTTTCTAGAAGATACTCTCGTGGATTGTTCAAGTCCTTAATGGATTCTTTAATATACTTTTGAACTAATGGATTCATTGTATAATCGATTTTGAAGCTATTTCCCGTTTTTAAGTCGTGAATTCGTGTATGTCCGTTATTGAAATTGTTGCTGGATGTGACACACCGACAGTAAAGACTGTCACCTGTCACTTCCTATAGTAGGCTGGGTGACCGTCACCAGTAGACGGGAAACACCCGTTAGTATTTATGTGTATCTCTTTTATCAATCTGCGACTTTTACCGGTTCTGATATCGAAACCCTTAACACAGGGTTTATTCTCCGTTATCCGATATATACACCCGACTATATATCTGACAGGTTTGGCCCCACTTGCGCTTTATTTAGCCACTGCGACACCGCGAGGATGATTGGCTAAGGCCGGACGCTTGGGATGGAGTGAGGCGCTCCGCGCGTGGAAGTGCCGGCAGTCGCGGGTATGGCCTAAGTTTTGTGGGTTGATTTACGGCTAGCTGTAGGCCTTTGAGGACATCTTTTCTACGGGATTTAACGTTGGGTTGGTTTACGCATCCTGGTTGGTCACCACACCGTTTCGTATCGGCCGCCATCTACCACACGACTTCTCAGGATTTCTGCTCTCTCACGGCAGCCGTATCGACGACCCACCACATTTCTTGGCCGCCCAAGACTACCGCATTTTTTTCCACGTCTTCTTGCCTCACTCCACCCCTGTAGTCTTCTTCATCATGGTTGCTTCTACTAGATCGACGGCTAGCATGGCGCATCGCCGCCGCACATTAAGCACAATTTTTGACTCCGTTGCTGCCAGGCATGCCAACACGCCCGCGACCCCGCCAGCGGCACAGCCGGCCGCTAATTCGGCGGGGGCCGCATTTTTGGCATCGGTACGCACACTACAGCGGGAGCACTTCGACATGAAGGTGGCGAAGCACGTCCAACGCAAGTTGTTCGACGGCAAGGAGGGTAGATTTTCCGGTGCGGAGCCCCACGCGGCGGCCATCTTCACGAGGATGGTCTCTGCCCTGCAGGCGGCATTCGTCACTGAGGACACCGGTTTCCTCCCGCTCTTCACGCTGGACGACGCTACTTTGGCCGTCCGCGTGGAGGCCAACAATTTGTTGTTCTCCACGATCGAGCTGCTGATCGACCCCTCGTCGCCCGCAGCGGACTGGTTGGACTCCTCCCACGCCAGCTTCCCAGCGGACGGTAAGCGTGTCCTGCTCGAGTTCGCCCGTCGGATGATCCCGGTTGGGGACCCCTTCCAGGGGCAAGCGGACATGTTTGCCGTCCGCATCGCCGCGGGCGTGGACCCTCATGGACCCATTGAGGACTTCAACGCCGCGCTCAAGGCAGCGAGGGCGAGATCGACGCTCCAGGACGAGGACGTGAAGTCCCTTTTCATCAAAGCCCTCGACGCCACCTTCTACCAACCGGTGGTGTCCCGTTTGCTCCTTCACGACCAGCGAGCCGCCCACGACCTACTCACCATTCAGCAGTGGGTGCGGGAGTGCTACGGCGAGCACGTGCGGGCGGGCACCGCCACCGCATCCGCACACCGGTACTCCCACGGCACGCACTTCATGGAGAAGGGTGTTGATGGGTCGGGTACGGCGGGTGAGATCGAGGACTTACGGACAATGGTACTCGACTTGAAGAGACGATTGGCCACCTTCCTCGTCGCCGCCGAGTCCGAACCGTCTCCACGGGGGTTTACCCCTCGCGCGGACAAACCGGACCGCCGGGTCAAGACCCGTTTCGCAGCCTCGCCCCTCCCCAACAGGGGAGAAGTCCTGTCGCGATTGACCGGCCCCTGGCCGAGAGAGTCTCCCAAATAGAGGGTTTGGCCGAAGATCGGCCGAAAGAATTTTGACCCTTAAGTATGCAAAAATATGTTAAAACAAGGAGAAACAAATATTTTCTCCAAAATTGGCCGAAAGGCCTCCGGAGAGGACTTCTGCCCTGCTCCCCAAAGGGGGGAATTGGTCTCAGTCCGTCTCACGGAAGGTGGCCTTCCACCGCGAGAGCGGTGCGACAATCCCGTACTGCCAAAATCAGGTGTGTGCTAAGGGGAAAGCGAGGCATTGGCACCGGGACTGCCCGAACGGGGGCAGGGCCGGGCTCTCGGCGTTCGCCTTCGCCGAGGAGGCCGAGAACTCCGTGCTGGCCGCGAAGTTCCAGCACGCCATCGACCACGGCGACCCCGTGGAATTCGACGCCCTCTGCATGCTTGCGGGCGGGAAGCCGGAGGTCTTCACCGATCTTTCGGCGTGCTCGTTCTGCGAGGAGGACGGTGAGGTCCTCGTGTCCGCTGTCGCCGAATTCTCTGAGATGGCACACGCGGCTGGAGCTTCCACGTTCAACGTCATGGTCGCGATTATGAACAAGGGGCGGCAATGTAGGGGCTGGCGGGGCGTGGGGGTATTGCTGGGTGCTAAAATGGCGGTGTATCTCTGTTTTGGTTGAGTGTGGGGTGTTGTGAGGGATTTTGGGTTTGAGATGTGGGTGCGGCATAGGAGGGCAAGTTTTTTAAATATATCCCCCCCCCCGCTGATGGCGTATTGATTGGGAGACATCAGCTGGCAAGACAAGAAGTGGTTTTGGCGTGGCGATATGAGCGTGATTGTTGATGCTGACGGGTGATTGCGGCTGCGGGTGCGTAGATTTCGTAGTTGATGGCTGAACGGCTGTGGTGGTGGCGTGTTGATATCGTAGTCAGTGGCTGAGCGGATGCGGCTGTGGGCGTGTTGATCTCGTAGTTCGGTGGCTGAGCGGCTGCGGGCGCGGGCGTGTTGATCTCATAGTTCGGTGGCTGAGCAGGCGCGGCTGTGGGCGTGTTGATCTCGTAGTTCAGTGGCTGAGCGGCTGCGGCTGTGGGCGTGTTGATCTCGTAGTTCGGTGGCTGAGCGGCTGCGGTGGGCGTGTTGATCTCGTAGTTCAGTGGCTGAGCGGCTGCGGCTGTGGGCGTGTTGATCTCGTAGTTCGGTGGCTCAGCGGCTGCGGCTGTGGGCGTGTTGATCTCGTAGTTCAGTGGCTCAGCGGCTGTGGCTGTGGGCGTGTTGATCTCGTAGTTCAGTGGCTCAGCGGCTGTGGCTGTGTGCCCACTACCCACGCTTAGGTACATCGCGATGTACCTAACTATACGTGTAAGTTTAATGCCGCGGTGAGCCAAATTCTCGACGCGGGGTCGTGTGGCCCATTTCAGCCATTATTGTTGGCATGACCCTTTCGGTCCTGAAGCATTTGGTTTATGGTATTTAGCTGAATACGATAGTCTAGGCAGGTCATCAATATTGACAATTTCCAGAAAATGTACATTTTCAAAACTCCGAAAATCTTAGGTACATCCCTTAGGTACATCGCGTTTGATGCATGTGTGCGACCGCTAAATGATGAATATCGATACATATTTGTTACAATGGTATTTAACACCCCTTGCGGCGTGGGTGATGACGATGTCGGTTGCGGCGTGGGTGATGACGATGTCGGTCTGCGGCGTGCGCCTGAGTGCGTGGGTGATGCCGATGTCGGTCTGCGGTGTGCGCACGAGCGCGTGGGTGATGACGATGTCGATGCGGTGTGCGAGTGCGTGGGTGATGACGATGTCGGCGCGGTGTGCGCCTGAGTGCGTGGGTGATGACGATGTCGGTCTGCGGTGTGGGCCTGAGTGCGTGGGTTGCGATGGTGTAGTTGGGCTGAGTGCGTGGGTTGCGATGGTGTAGTTGGGCTGAGTGCGTGGAACAGACTATTGGGAATAAATGAATCTCGATCGTCGTCTAAAAACCTTCATTTTGACACAATTTTCGTCGTCTTAAAGTTATTGCCACGTCATCTGAAAAGTGCCACGTAAGCGACACGTAAGCGACACGTAAGTCGTCCCGCAATTTTATTACAAAATGTTACTCGAATTATTTAGTTGTGCATGATGCTTTCGTACTCGGCGAGTCCCGGTAGATTTTATTGTTGAATTTTTGTTCATATGCGTGCATATCATGTACAAGTATGCAAATATGGGTACATCCATGTGCAATTTAGGCCAACATGCACGGTACACGTTTATGAATGTGCGTATATAGGTGCTTCAATTCCCGTAAAATAAGTTGCAACTGAGATGGGTACTAGCATATGATACACAAATCTATATCATCATACAAATTTATTCAAAATACACCAAATATTTGTCTATGATGTCTTCTAGGCAAGAGATTTCGATCATTTCACCGTGCTAAGGCTACTATATTGCTGATACATTGGAATCTATATCTTCAATCCACAATTATTTGCGGTACTTGTAGGTTTTAATTCCCTCGATAGCGAGGTAACGTTGACGGCAATGTTGACGCTCTATCGGAGAACATAAATGGCAGAGCTTTATTGGTCAAGGCAAATGCATCGCACGCAATATAGGTCGATTTCCTCTTCTCGTTGATCCGGCCGCGGAATAATAAGCGCCCAAGTGACGTCGATTGGAATGACCAGTGTCCTTGGGGTAACCCATTCGTTCCCTATTGGGCTCTGGTCGGGATAAAGTTCAGGTTCTTGAAGGTCAAAAAACATGTATTTCCGAATTCTCCAGGTGTAGCGCCACCAAACGATCCCTAAGTCCTGTCGGACATGTCTGTCCTCGTAGGGGATGTTTAAGAACTTACATATCATCCAGCTGTCTACTTTGCATTGAGGACATCGCATGTGGACCATTCCATGTGTATTGATAGCGTCTGCACTGGCTTCATCACGATCTTCATCGGGTGTCCCATAAACTCCGAATCGTAGAATTGAAGGCATAACGTGGCCACGATATTGCAGGATTGTATACCTGTAGATAACAATGCTTGCAAGGTGATTAGCAGTTGAAGCGAGCGTCGCCCATAGCAAAAGTCGAAAATATATATTGTGAGGATAAATGTGGAGCTATAATACCTGCAGATGGCAATGCTTTCAAGGTAAGTAGCAGATGTTTGAAGGTATGGTTGAAGGTGCGTATGTTAGAAGAAACAAGGGGAAATGAATCTTCAAGGGTCGGGCAAGAGCTTTTGTACCTGGTCGTGAGTGGACCGCGGGTCGTGCAAGAGTAGTGTACTTTTGGTCCAATCAAATTCGTATATCTCGCACATGCGGGATCACTTAGTCGCCGATTCCCGTATGCAAATATGGGCACATCCATGTGCAATTTATGTTCGGTTGTGAGGACTGAACCAGTCTCACAAGGGTGCAAGTAACACTTACAGGGAATATGGTACAGGGACCATAGGTTGATATCGGAATACTTTGTATACTGTCGGATATTTCTTTATACTTAGATGAACTTTCACTGTTTGAAGTTACAAGACACCAGAGTTCAGTGCCAATGTGTAACTAATTCAAAAACTGACATGAGAGCTTGTTCAGCTCTTTAAGTAGTAACATGTCGACTCGAATTCCCTCAGATCTCATCCGAATTCGACAGTCACATGCTCAGTCACTTCATGTTCACATATCCTCTGACAGGTCTTGTCATTTGGCCCTTGGGCTGTAGCTGCCAGTCATACAGTGATCTCTGCTCTGAATTACTGAATAGTCATAGATCTGATGATGTGGCAAGATCTGGGACTCTCCTGGTTTCCCTCCAGATCTGTGTGGCTGTTTGAATATAAAATGGTTTCCCACCAATTCTCTCAACCTGATCTGCTGTGGTTGCAGATGTTCAAAAAGTCACAAGCTGTCAGTCACCCTTGTCATACCTCGCGGTCATACTGGTGACTGTCACTGGTGCTGTCACTCGTCATTCAGACACGACTGTCTCTCGTCTGACTCGCGATACACCCTAGTACAACTCTCCCCCCCTTTGCGGCGCGCCTACGTCCTCGCTAGGCTGTCCTGCGTGCTCTTATGTACATAGTCAGGGAAGGTTAGCATGCACTTTGCGACAAGATCGGGCTGCTAAGCCCTCGGTTCTCGGGTCCGTGCCCCCCAGTCCTCGGGTCCGGGTCCCCCATACGGTTCTTGGGTCCGTGCCCCCCAGTCCTCGGGTCCGGGTCCCCCTTACGGTTCTTGGGTCCGTGCCCCCCAGTCCTTGGGTCTGGGTCCCCTTCCGCAATCCGGGTTCGCCAAGGCGCTTCACCGTCTCACGCTGCCAACGCTCATCAGGTTTGGCAACCTCAGCACTACCAGATCACGGGTCTTCCGCGGCCATTGCGCCCCGTGGCTGACCAGCCTCGGTATCTTGAGACTCGCACATGTCAGTCCTCGCTGTCAGCGTCGAGATGAGGTTCATTACCGCGAGTGCGCTCTCCTCCTTCATGCGCTCGTTCAGCTTCAGTTCGCAAAACAGGTGGTACAGCAACGCACGAGGTATTGCATATACCGCTTGGGCCTAACCCATACCGCGGGTGTTAGCCGAGGAGATGCCCCCTTGGGACGTGTTCTCGTGCCTTCCTAGCATTGCTCGCGCAGGGCAGGGAGTCGTGTGGGTGCACTGTAACAAAGGTACTGAAGGTGCCGCATTTGTCCATATGTGAGTTGGCTTCATGTACGGTGCGCCATACTTACAATAGGTGGTCAACAGTGGCTCTGGCAGACCTTTCATTACGGCGCGCGTGTGCAATCCTCGCAGCGTGTCGCCAGCTGGGTTCTCTATGAAGAAATACGCAGGATCGTAAAACTCAATGATCTCCCTGGTACGCCGCACGCGCCTGTCCGCCAGCTTCAGATCTGGAGCTCCTAGTGTCTTCGCCTTGCTGTACTCCTTGCAGGGGGGGCTGGCCCAGATGACGTCGAAATGATGCCGCGGGTAGAGCTTGTAGTTCCAGTGAAGGATGTCCTCCGTGCACGTGGCTTGCCACTTGGGTAGGATGTCCACTGTTACCACCTCGCAGTCCCTAAACTGGCGTTGGAACTGCTGCTCCACTGAACCGGTACCGCAGAACAACACCAAAATCCTGACTGGGTGCTGCACTCTCGAGAGGTGGGGCTGATAGGCCCGGCTTTGGCTACTGCTGCGGACTGTTGGGGTGGGAGGTCTCATAGCCATCAACTGTGCCCGCTGCTCCTCCTGACCCTTCTCCCGCTCCTTCTCGACTTTCTCTTGCTCTTTACGATGTGCCTCTCTCTCTGCCTTTTCACCTCGTCGTATTCCTGCTTGCTCAACACTTCGTCGGCCAAAGAAAAAAATCCATCAGGAAACCTAATGCGCTCTTTCGCTGAGTCGACCATACCTTGCTCCCTGCATCCAAGACACCAGCACTTGTTAAAACCGATATACAAAGTATTTTTTCAAAAAAAAAATGGATGTAGACATGAATGCTTACCTATCGAAAGCGACGGAACCCAATCCCAACATGTTGGCGGCTACCGAAGTGGTCCCGGAACCGCAGCACGCATCCAAGATGAAGTGATGTTCGTGATGAAGAGGTAACACCCCCTCGTACGCAGATTTCCCCCTCGCTTCCCCCTCTAACTCAAGACCTCGCATATGGATTTTGATGATGTCGTGGATGCGCTTCAGCGGCTTCTGGTGTTTGTTAATTCTTTTTCCCTCGGAATTATTGGCGAATTTCGACGAGTGTACAGGGGCATATTCCCAGGTGTTGGTTCGGCAAGAAGCCACGAACTGCTTATCGACGACATCACTATCCGCATTCTCCTCCTCACCGAGAACTCTAAACAAGTTCTTCATCCATGGAAGCCTTTTATGAACGGCTGGGTGGGTTTCGTCTGCGAGAGCAATCAGCGCTGCTTAGTCAGATTGCCCATGCTTAGACGCCAAAAAGCAATCACAGAATTGTACGTAACTTAACATCTACGGACCTGTAGGTGCTGCTTCCTTGACGTAGTAACACAAGACAAAGCACTCCATACGGTTGGCGTAGTTCCGTGGCGCAACGCCGGATTCCAAGGCCATCATGTTCGATCTGCTCAAAGGTTTCACCCAGAACATCTTTTCGGCGTTCCCGTGGCAAAACTGCTTGGCGGCTTCGAAGAACTCGTGGTGTTGTTGGAAGCCACCGAAACATCCCCCTACCCAATCATCACACGTGGTCAAATTGTTGAAGTTGTGTAGGAATTGCTTGAACTCTCCTGCTAAGAGAGGTTTCGGGATCCATTTCTTGTTCGAGTCCAGAGCATACTCGCAATCCATAATGAAACCGGTAAATGGAAGCCTGGGAAGAGTCGTGAAGGAATCAGGTGATGCGGGCTCCAGCAGAAAGTCCTTCTTGAAAACCACTTGCGGAATCTTGTGAGTGTAGAAGTAG
Organism: Cymbomonas tetramitiformis; assembly: GCA_001247695.2. Lineage (NCBI taxonomy): Eukaryota > Viridiplantae > Chlorophyta > Pyramimonadophyceae > Pyramimonadales > Pyramimonadaceae > Cymbomonas > Cymbomonas tetramitiformis. Next base: position 87,979 of record LGRX02033596.1, on the reverse strand, counting down.
TCATCATCGTCGACTTGCTGGCCCTCAGGAACGTTTGACAATATTCGATAAGTCACACCTGTGTGCAATGTAAACGATTAGTAATTACATAGCTACGGTGCACAAATGGAATATAAAACCGAGATACGCACCTGGAAGATCCTTTAGGAGATTTTCCGCAGTCGATGCTGTCGTCGACCCGATTTTCAGCAACACAGCGCTCTCGATATTATTCCAGTAGAACTTTATATCCTTCGGAATGTCTTTGATCAGTTTCTCTATCTTCGCCTCGTGCCGCAGTTTTTCTTTTGCAGGCCGTTGTTCAAATTGAAAAATGTTGAAATTTCCGGTTCTCCTGCTCGTTCTTGCAGGAGACCTTCGGGGGCACCACTCCCGCCTGGTACAGTTGTAAACAAACCCCGTTGTTAATTGAACGCGCAAGCCGATATGAGAAAATCAGATATCGTGAAGGACGACCAGAGGGCGCAACTTAGGTAAATTACCTTCAGTAATGAACGTATTTCTCTCTCATCCCCAGCCCCTGGGAAATAGTTGCAAAACTTTTTCCAGTCGTGTTCTGGGTTGGGAAACGTAAAGCTGTCAAGCTTCTTTTGCAGCGTGTTGATCTCGTCATCCAGCTCACCGTAGGTCATCTTACGACCCCAGAACTTCGACTCGGGAGCATCGGGATCCACGACAGCATCCACTGGTTTCCTTTCCTTAGGTATGGGATACCCATCTTCATCTAGGTAAGGAATGAAGCAGGGTGCATTTATGTCGTATATGTCGTTTTCGAACCCTCTCGGTTGTGTTTGCAGAAAGAGCTGCATAGAATGCCGGTTTTTCTTGAGAAAGCTCAGTTGCCGGTAGGCCGGTGTCGATTCCAAGGAGTGTGTTATGTTGAATCGTTTATGAGCATCTGAGGCAAGCAGCATTAGGTTCTCTCGAACATTGTTGAGAGTCTTGATCTCGGCGATACGGTTGATCATATCTTTGACCGTGTACTTCTGTTCGATGACGGCTTCGTCGACGAGCTTAGTGATCTCATGTAAGTGTCCTTCGGTCAAGGGGGCCCAGGTATCATAGAACCCCTTCGGCAGATCATGGTAGACGATCGGCTTTCCGGATGTGGGGTCCCATTTAGGCTGCTTGGTCGTTGGTGCGTTGAGGTCAGTTGTGCCGGTCGACATACCGCTTGAACGTTTACGCTTATTGCGAGATGACCCAACCGTGGCCAAGGTCGTCTCCGTGGCGTCTTCATCGTCCGGGTCAACTCCCTCTAGCTTCCCTTCATTGTGGGCCTTCATCACTGAAAGCGAAAACATGAAATACCAAATCGTCAGTTAGCTACTGCAAAAACACCTAAGAGCAAATAAGAATAATGTCGAGACGGGATTCACAAAAAATGGCAGCACCTCTCTGAAGTTGTTTGAACAACTTGTGCGATTGCACCGAGATAGCCCAAGCAGCCCAATGCACGTTCTTCTTGTCTGCATTCAGCTTCTGGTGATTGAACACCTGCGTCTTCAGCGCCGTTTCGAATTCGGGATTCAAGTTCTGCTTCGGCGGCACCCGACTGAAAATCACGTTCACAAACCTCTTCATTGCAACGTCTCTCTCGCTGGGGTCAGCCATCAGTTTCTCCACGTGCCTTCGCATGCCAAGAATGATCTCCGTGATATTGCGGTGCTTCATGTAGGCGTCAATGTTGTTCTGCTCATTCCCAAGCTGCGTGCGCAAACGAATTGCACGGATCATGACTATAGCTGAGAAGCTGGCCGACCGTAAACCCTCCCTAAACACTTGAGTATGTAAGCCCTGAGAAGCACCTGAGAAAACTGGCATGAGTGAGACACACCTGATTCATTTCGATGGCGCTCAAGTTCATGAAGAGACGGCATTCGATGAACTGAAACGCTTCCGTTCGATTTTCATGGTTTGCGTGCTTTGCTTCATCCGCCTTGACGCAGCGACGCTTTGCCTCCAGCAAATGCTGATGTCCAAAGCAGGTGAATCTGTAGAATAACAAAGAAAGTGTAAGTTGGAACACATAATTATGCATGCATCCATCAACGCAATGGGTCTTACCTGTATCTGCCTTGCCCGATGTCCGCCCAAACGAATGCCTCTGGGTTGGTGCTTGTTGGATCGTCTTGATTCTCTATGACGGAAATCAGGGCTGGAGATCCCGAACCGGTGTGTGGGTTCCAGTACATCATTTCGGCAATAGCCTGGGCGTGATGTTCGTCCAGTGGTCGAGGGCGATACGCTCCTTCTGCATCATCGATGTACCGGATGGGGATTCTCCACGATGTCGCACATGGATTATTATTGTCGACCAACTTATGCATGTCATCGATTTTCCTGTTGGCCCACAGAAGCAGCGTATACTTGGTTTTAGTAATGCACATACACCATCAAAAAAAGCAATGGTCGTATAAGTAAATCTCAGGAAGGAAAATGCATACTTGCGAATGGCAGCCTGTTTTTTTTGCTCTCTGCCTCGGTTTCATCGGCGGTCTTCGGAGTCTTTGAAGGGGACACAATCCCCTCATCATCCTGCTCCATGATGAATGGAATAATTGGGCGCTGCGGAGTTCCAGCTGAAGGAGATACAAGGCCCGATGATGGGAGAGGGCTTGCCGCTGATGGCCCTGGAGCAGCGCTTGCCCCTGATGGCCCTGCACCTGCAGGGTTTGTCCCTGATGGCCCTGCACCTGCAGGGCTTGCTGTAGAGAGTCTTCGAGTAGTTGCACGAGTGCCTTGAGCAGGTGAAGCAGCTGAAGTTAGAGGTGAAGTTAGAAGTGAAGGAGGTGGAGCCGTTTTTGGAAATGGTTGTCTACGACCCGTATCGTGTCCACCTCCAACTGGAGGTTGCGTTTGCACCTCAGCTTCGTATCCACCAACCTCAGCTTCAGGAGATGCAGGCTTGCCACTATCGGAACCTTCTCACAACACAAAAGCAAATCAATTCTCAGTATTTGAATACATATATCATTTTTGTGACCCAAGACGGAGAGCGAAGGAGAAAGGGAGATAGAGAGCGAGAGATGTTTTATATCGGCTCACCGGCATCGCTTTCAGCGTTGGCAACTTGTTGCGTTGGACACTCAGCTTCAGGAGATGCAGGCTTGCCACCATCGGAACCTTCTCACAACACAAAAGCAAATCAATTCTCAGTATTTGAATACATACCACGTATATCATTTTTGTGACCTAAGACGGAGAGCGAAGGAGAAAGGGAGATAGAGAGCGAGAGATGTTTTATATCGGCTCACCGGCATCGCCTTCAGAGTTGGCAATTGGTTGCGTTGGCACCTCAGCCAAAGATTGAGGAGGGTCCGCACTGCCGACACCCCCTGCCAACACAAAAGCAAATTAATTCTCAGTATTTGAATATATAACATTTTATCTTAGATAGAGAAAGGGAGATTACCTATGATCCAAAGGTAGTGTTTCGATCTCACGAGTTCGTCGGGCTTTCCAGCTTCCTTATTTGCAAATCGGATGCGGGCCATCGTCGCGTCGTCATCACGGACGCTGCCGTCTGGAGCTGTCCACGTCGGGGCACTGTCCAAAATGTAGGCATATCCTCGTTTGTGGAATATCGGTGAGGTGTCAATGACGACGACATCTTTCTGCATCAAAGCAGTATCTTGTCCTTCAGGTCGAGGACGGACGGGCTCGTCTTGCACTGGGGCCTTTTCCGCCGCTTTTTGCAAGTTTTCGACGGACTCAGATACTTTCTCTGGAACGTTCTCCGCCAGGAGATGATCTTCGGCTTTGCGAATACTCCCAAGATCTGGAAGATACTGTTGCGATCAAACGGATAGGTGAGAAGCAGCGGAACGCGATAAACATTAAAATAACATAAAATTGACAGAAGGGGTGAATTTTGAAACCATTACCTCGGAGACAAACGCGGCCCATGTCGAGATGTGCAAAGTCGGTTCAACGATCTGGAGATTATTGTTTTTGGCGGTGTATTTCTTTGAGTGGAGTCGAGAATAATCCTCGTACTGCTCGGTGTGAATAGCATGCAATGTATCCACAAGTTCGGTGAAGTACTTGAGCATCTTTGGGAAATATTCTAATTTCAAGTAGTCTGCTTCACCAATATTCTTCTGAAGATGGTCGAGTCGCTCGTTGTCTTGCGTACATCGCATGTACTTTGCATCGATAGCTCTGAAGATATCTTCACGGCGGAAATCCCGGGTCGTGATGAAAGGCGATGCAGTAAAGCAGTCAGAGGCAGCAATGTACATTTTGGGCACTGTACCGCTGGGTCTCTTTCTTATGGGTTTCGCGCCAGGGCAAATGAATTTATCCATTGCGAGCATAATGCCTAAGAAGCGAGGATGCTCTGCTCTGTCCTCCGGGGCGATATTGATATACGTCTTGAACCATCGTTCAACATCGGTCATCTCGGTGCCAGCGTCAGGTTCAGGGATTTTAGGGTGACCAAATGACAATACTTTGTCGATGATGACTCCCGCAAAGAGGTGATTAGGTACTGAAAAGAACGAATGAATTCGAAAGGCTGAATTAGAAAAGATAAGCAGAAGATAAATAAGGCCTGAATTAGAAGGAGAAGGAAAACGAAGGGGAGAAGGAAAACGAAGGGAAGAATGAGAGAAAATACTGACCATTTTTTCCTTTCAGGGGCTCTACGTTTCTCTTCGGCAGAGTTTGAGCGAAGTCCACGAACGGACAGCATCCCAGAGCCTGTTTATCAGCGACCACGAGTGCAAAAGGTTCGTAACCATCGTCCTCTGCCATCGTCATCATGCCATGAATCACAAGCATCGACTCGCCGACAAGACTGTCTCCGGGCCTTGGAGTCTTGAGGAGTGGGTACTTGTAAGCTTTTGGGATGATGCTCATGCTCCACCATCCCAGACCATATGCACCGCATGTTTGCGAATACATATCTGCAAGGACTGGAACCCTGTAAAAGTCATTATCACAAAGCTCCCGGGCAAAGGAAGTCTCGAGGACTACTTCCGAATCCGCATTCCCTTCGGAAGAATGAGAACTCATAACCCTGTATGTCACCATGCACAAAACACAAATTAAGAAACGTAAATCATGAATGATATAAATATAACACGGCCCTGCTAAACAACATCATATCATATCTTTAGTATATTCATCTCTGAGCAATGGAATTATATGTATACCAAACTTTGGCCCGAGATTTTCCCGGTTACCGCAGAAGGGGTTTATAACTTCATTCCAGAGCCTAGGTACTAGGTTTGTCCGTTTGCACGGCCGCGCCATTCCCCCGTTCTAGAGATGAATAACAGCAGAATATTTGAGATGTTTGCATATACACAACAAAATACTACAACAACAAAATATACACAACACAATATATACAACAAAATATGCACAACAAAATGTGAATAAAAATATCATATATACACATTGTGTCCTATTCCTCCGCCCGCAAGTACAGCGGGGAGGGCTCGCGGGTGCGGCCATGGCCACCCCGGATGCTGCCTCGGCCGGGGGGAGCACGGTGGGGTGCAACAGGCTCCCCCACGTAGAGCTCATAACGGTACGACCACCTCCAGATCATAGGAGGTGGTGGTGGGGGAGGAGGAGGCGGTGGTGCAACGAAGGTGGAAAGTGGGTGGTCGAAGAGAAGAGATGACGGGACCTCTCGAGGAGGAAGCGGGGCTGTGAAAACCGAGTCATGCTCGGAACGGCTAAGCCGATTGCCGAGCATGTCGAGAAAGAGCATGTGCTCTCGGGAGAAAGGCGAGACTTCACGGGATCTCTTCGGCATGATTATACCTTGAAGTAAGGCGGTTTAAACTTTTAAACCTGTAAACAAAACACCACGCGAAATTTAGTTTTAAGCTAACAAAACCTGCGAAGTAAAGAGCGGCAGTAAATAACACAACCAGCAGTTGTTGAGTCGCCCGAAGAATAGAGCGAGCTGAAGGGCGACTCATCCGCGGATGCGTCGCCCGAAGAATAGCAGAGGTGATAGGCATAAGTTTTTTTTTTCTTGGAACGGCCGAGCTGAAATAGCGTCAGGAAAGGCTTCCGCGGACTCAGTACCCCATTCGCGGAAAGGTAATCCGCGGACAAGCACAAAGAAAGCAGCTTGCCAAAGAAAGCAGCAACGAGCGTCATCCCTGTTCATTTTTTGCTTGCGCTCACCATCCACCCACCTCCTACCAACATTCCAAGAACATGGACGCTCAGCGAATCAACCTGACGGTCGATCCGAAACATGTTTTGTTTTTTATTGTTCTGCCCTTCATCCGTGCAAGGTACGATAGGAGAAGGCAAGCGCAAAGGGATTCAGTTGCTAGAATGAGAAACGGCGAATGCCCAGAGTGTATGAGGAAGTATTTTGACCTTTGGGAGGACAAGAATCGGAGGAACGATTTATGGCTTAAACATTTTCATGAGAGGCACGACCCCGTGTGGCGTCGAGCCTTGGAGTTAGAACCAATCCGTCCCCGTTTTCGTCTGACACGCCTTGGCCGCCATCTGTTAAAACTGCAGAGTCACCCGAATTTTCACCCCGATAATCTCGATTGATGACCAGGTATATGTCTTTCTTGGGCAGGATTGCCTTGCTATCATCCTAGCCACAAATTCTAATCCGCCTGTGCATTCCGTGTGCCCGCAGATGATGACACCAAGCTCCTCGCACACACATCGCGGTGCATTGGCTACTTTGAAGAGGCGCACGTAGAATAATAACAATAAGAATAACACATAGTCTTCGATATGCAACGAGGTTGTGTCATTGTGAGATGACCTTTTGACAATAGTAGGGTGAGATTTGTACTTTTTATGTAACATGTCTTACGTTGGTATGTAAAATGTCACGCATTATAAAGCCTGCCTATCTCTTCATCAGCATTCATTTCTCGCTTTCGCTCACGATAGACCCCACCTCCTACCAGTGAGCGACACACCCAGATGCCAGACTACTACATTGTCCTTTTCCGTTTTGTGCTTCCCGCCATCCGGGAAAGACGCCGTTCCCGCGAGGAATGCTTTTTGCACGCATGGGTAGAAAAACGATTTCTGTGGGCCCTTGAAACACGAGTACGCATTACGTATGCCCCGATATCCCGACGAATGGAGAAGTGTGGTCTTCGGCTGTGAGTGACAATGGAGAAGAGAAATGTAGTGTTGATTTATGGAATGAATGGGGCAGACACCTGGCGGGACGGCGGAGGGCGGTGGGTGATGCAGTGAAGTGGGGGCTGTGTTGGGTCTGCACTGGTGGGGTGGAAAATGAGGGGCCTACGGGCCGGTGCACTGGGGTAGTGATCCTGGTTGGTGAGTCCTAGGTGAGACTTGGTTCAGTTTTTATGGGGACTGCTATCTTTTACTTTCTTTTATGTTGAGAATTTCAAACTGTCTTACACACTCGTGGCAGTTTTTCAGAAGTTTTTACGTAAGACACTTTTGTCACTTTGTATTACAAAAGCGTGGAAGATTTTTAGAACTTATTACGTGAGACATTTGACTGAGACTCTCCAGCTCACTGCCTTGGTGACAACCCAGTTGCTTTTGAGTTTTGTATGGTGCTAGGCTATCTGACTATGACGGCATAACTGCTTGAGAAATTATTTGCCAGCTCGCCTAGAGAGAAATCGGAGTGTATCCCAACTGCCTGTGACTGTACATCTTATCACTATGGTCAACAGTAGCTTGGTTCTTCGCATCATACTAAACCAACATTGGGACTGACTTTTTAGTTCCTGCAAAGCTCACTGAGGAAGGTTTGTGGCTCAAACCGAAAAGCTTATGAGTAGCCAGCATTAGCTCCGGTATTTCATATCGTTATTTGTACAGAGTATTTTGGTTTTTATATTATTATCTCAGCACGACTTTATCACAACTGTTATTGCAAAAGCTACTTGTTCTGACTTGTTATTTTCGAGCCGTCACTGCGGTCGTACCTATTACACCACACTACTACGTGCAGCTTTCGAGCACATACCGTATTACAGCGAAAGTTTATTTTTTATAACTTTTTATCTACAGTACTCACAGGGACGTTTTTCTGACGATCGCCCACGAGACTGCTTAAAGATCCAGCGGGCTACTTTGTAGGTACCGGATCGAGAACTCTCAATTTACGGGAGGGACAAATTGTTTTCAACACTTACTATTTTTCAAATTTACAGTTACTACCACGATGTCTCAACCACCACAACCAGTTCCAGGGACGCCAGTGACGCCGCAGGCAGTGCCCCAGCAAACTACACCTATGGCGGCGGCGGCGCCTCCAATTCAACAGCCGCAGCACGTGATTGGGCAGTACACTCCGAGCAGCTTCTCTGCCTACAATTCATACACCACCCCAACCCAAACTCAGCCAGCACCAACAGGAGGAATGCAGTATCAGCTTCCCCTTCCTCAGCCGCCGATTCCGCAGCAGAATGCGGCAGGATTCCAGCAGAACAATGGTCCTCCTATAGACCCAATGACCAATCGGCCATACGTGTCGAGGTTCAAACGTGACTACGAAGAAGAGAAATTAAGAACGGCAGCACTCGAGGCACAAATCGTGGAGTTACGTGGCACAATTATGGCAATGGAGACCCGATTGGTTCAGTCAAACGCAGCGACAGCCGAGGCAGTTCGCGACAAAGAGTACGGAGAGCGTTTGGCGAGGGAGATCGCAGCAATGAGGGGGGACACCGACCTGCAGAAACTGGGTGGAGTACTGGCGGGTGCAGCGACGGCGGGCGCTCGTGAGACAGTTGCGAAGGGGAAGGCTGTCCACTTCGAAATCGACAAGCTGGATGGAAGCAGCGATGACGGTCGAAAGAAGAAAAAGGACAAGAAGCGGAAGAAGTCCTCGAAGAAGAAAAAGAAGAGATCCAGCTCCAGCTCAGACAGCGAGTCGTCTGAAACCACGGGCACGAGCGATGGGAGCCGTAGGAGCCGCCAGCGACACAAGAGGGAGAAGGGTGCGTCCCGCGCCCAAGCAACTCAGAGTGGCAACGGCCAGAGGGGTGCGAGCACAGGCACAAGTCCAGATCCGAAGGGGGCGGCGTTCAGGGCAATGCTCAGCGCCCGCGAGGAAGCATACACGGATGCTTTAAACAGAGGCCTCGACGAAACAGCAGCCCAGGCTGCAGGGATGGCGGCCGCGTTCGGAAAGCCAGCAGCGAGACCTCCAGCTCTCCCGATTCCTACGCCCGTGCAAAAACCGTCAGCACCACCGAAGACACCCTGTCCCGCGAGGGGTGTTGTGCCGGTCGATGCGACCTATATGTCTAAGAATTACAGGACTAAGGCGAAATGGGGGACTCTTACTTTGCAGCTTGTCAAACACGGCGTGATTGAACCCGAGACAGCACACGAAATGACAAAAATGGAGGTGCTGGTTGCTGCGACTGATGCCCACAATGCTGGGCACTTCGATCTTCGAAAACTCTGACAGGGTGGCAACTGGCGGCGGCGGCTCTACAGGGTAAAGAACTTATTATACCTTGTGATGGAGGTGCTGGAAGAGGTCGTCGCCAGGTGCACGGAGGATGGGGGGGAGCAGTGGGATCTAGCGGTCCGGCTGTCAATGTTTGGGTCACTGATTTTCTTGGAATGGGCTGGTATGCAGCCGAGGTGGTGGCTGCGGAGATTCTTGCCGTGGTGGAATGTTTTGGGAGCGGGGGAGCTAAGGAGGTGGTTGTCAGGTGATGTTCGGTACGGGACATATGTGTTGGCGTCGGTGGGATCCCGACGGACTTACGTGGGGAAGTTTTGGTCAGGCCCGCGGGAGAGGATGCTGAAACACCTGAAGACAGCTATGGACCCTTCTATGCGGGGAGGGAGACGGCTGTATGGGGGTCTGCGGGCTCGCGGTGTGCACAAGTTTTTCATGCTGCCGCTGAAGACCTATGGTGGGAAAAGCGACTGTGACGCTGACGAGAAGCTGATTATTAGACGAACTCAGCGACCAGCCGACACTTTGAACACAGCTGGAGTTTGGCGGCGGAGGGTGACAGCGGGTCGCGAGCGCTATCGGAGGACGCGACAGCTGGCACGACAGTCACGACATCGAGGGGGTCGACGCGGCATGCGCGACAGAGCACGGGGCGCAGAGACAGCTGCGAAGCGGAGGGTGTATGGAAGCGCTGAGGTACAGGGCTATAACGGTGGCGCGCTGGACCTTGCACTTCGACGACTGACGAAAGGCGAGACAGTTTGTGAGGCTTCGTGGGACTTACAGTGGTCTGCAGGGTCGTGGAACTTTACTGACTGGACCTGCCTGAAGTTGAAGTATGGGCGGTCGCGCGTGGAGGTTGTGGGGGGCGAGTCAGACGGTTTGCGTAGTTCACTGCGCGAGCTTATCCCTCTGCTTAAGCGAGACAATGCCAGACTGAGATTTACGCGCATAGAGATCAGTGAGTCCGATTTATGGGCGCAGCGAGAGGTCAAACAGCTGGTGCGGAGACCTGCGAAGGCCTGGAAGCGAGTACCGAGGTACACTCTAGACAGAATTGTGCGCTTGTGGCAGGCAGCGGCGTCGGTAGTTGAGAAACAGCAGCTTTCTAAAATCAGAACGTCTCTGTCAGCAGTGGCAAATCGAGTACACGACTTTGTGATCAGAGCGACATATGTCTGTAAGGTCTCTTTTCCTGACAGTTTGGGCACAGCAGTGATGCGAGAGTTTCTCCTTCAGTGTGTGGACACGAAGTATCCAGAGGGCGCAACGAGATCTTTTGTACGACGACGCACCAGGGTGGTAAGAACTGCAAAGCAGAAGCTGCGTGACATATTTTGTAATCTTTCCTCTGTGTCTCTTTGCGTTGACAATGCTGAGTGCCGCTGTGACAGACTGGATCCTGACTTGCCTCGACGTAATGGGCACGTGTGCTTTCGAACCACTGAGCTCGATGGGAAGTTTGCAGCCCTCAACCGCAGTCTTAAGGACACTCCCCGGCACTCTGTGGGTACTTCTGATTTTTTACTGACTAGTACTTCCGATTATTTACGGCAGCTTCGCCACTTCGAGACGGTGTCAATGGCTGCGCTGCGCAAACTTTTGCCGTGGCAATGCACTGTTGATGGAGCTCACTTCGCTGTGGTTGAAAACGTGACTGAGGACACTTTTTTCGTTGCAATTTGTGGCTCTACTGGCTTGGTTGTTCAGGTACTTTGGGACAGATTTGTGTTTCTTTTAAAGAGGCTAGACGCATACTCTACTGCGATGGGCCACCCGAAAGTTTCTGTAATGACTCACCTTTACTCAGCAGTGCGGAGACTACTGGCGTGGGCGAGGTTAGTCACACAAGACTATTGGATTACTCCTTATACGAAACAGGATGCGCTCCGATTCTGCTTTTCTTTGCTCGATGAACTTTTCGCTTCACCTCTTGACGTGAATGTTAACAGCGCAGTTTTCTGCACTCCATATTCTGAGGACACTTGCTTTGGCGCAGTCGAAAACTCTTATCGTATTCTTTGGCACCTTTGTGCGTTGGGAAACCCGATTTATACCCTTGCTCATATCCGAAAGTGTATTGATCACGCTCTCTTTTCTGCTCGTTCTACTCGTAAACCGTGCCGTGTTGTGCTGGTGTGCCCGTATTGGGAACGCTAAAGTGTAGTGAGTGTTCAAGCGTGGTCACAAAAAAATGTCCAGTGTGTCCCGCATGGTTTTCTGAAATAATTAAACCGGCAAAGAGTCTACTAGCTAGGAAGCGTGAAGTTATTAGTCTGCATAAGTTAACAAGAATAATGCAAAAGTTCACGGCTGTGGTAAAGTGTTGCGCGTGTCCGTCCGTGAAAGTATTGGTACGTAAAAGTACACCTGAAAAATGTCAAACCGGTGGCAGCGGTAAAGTGTTGTGCGTGTTCAAGTGTGGTCACACCAAATTTCCCGCATGGTTTTCAATATTTATGAAAACAGTCGAAAGACTACCAGTAAACTTGAAGTTATTAATTAGAATAGTGTTTTAAGAAAACAGTCGGCTGACGGTATAGTTTTATTCGTAGGGAAGAAATACGGAATCTCAAATTTTTCTAAAATTACAGCTCTAAAATTCACAATTTCAAATGAATCTTTGGGGAACGGGAACCAAAATTTTGTTGATATTTTTGCCACAAATACCGTTTACTGAGGTTTCAAATTTTTGTGTATCCATAGTTTCACAGGGTAAAAATTAAAATTCCAACTTTTTAGAAACTTGAATTCTGGTTTTTCACCCTGTGATTTTTTCAATCCCCCAATTCCCCAATCCCCCAATCCCACAATCTATGAATGCTCGCTGGGGCGTCGCCAACCATGAATTCCCGCAACCTGTCATACAGGCCCGTCGGGGAATCCACCGCTGCCAACGCCCGCATGGGTCGGATTCACAAAGAGGAACACAATACAAACTGAAGGAAAAACATGCGGTCGGCTGCAATGCTGTCAAAAGGTTGCAGTCAGGTGTCTGGACTCAAGCTGGCGCGCCGTCAGCCGTGAATTCCCACAACCTGCCACACAGGTCCGTTCGGGGAATTCAACGTTGCCACAGCCTGCGCAGGTCGAATTCACAAAGGTAAACATCATACAAACTGTGGGAAAAACATGGGTTCGGCTACAACCTCGTCAAACAGCAAAAGTCAGGTGTCACGGCTCGAGTTAGCGCGGCTACGGTTGTGCATTCCCAAACGCCGGTCACATACGCCGGTTTGAGCATGATCGGCAAGCAAGCCCTGCGAGATTCGAATTCGCGTGGCAAATGGGGCAAAATATGGCACAACAAGGCCGGTCGCATCGTGCACACGCGTGAATGCTGCTGAGAGTGCCTGTAACGGTTCGTCGTCGCGGGTGTGAATTTATGATAAACGCAGCTTCGGGCTATCTCGTCGCTACGCGCTCAACGGAAAAAATGCCCCTCTGTGAGAATTTGCGAGCGTGTTCTGAATTCGCGAACGTTTTCGGACAGCTGAGGATCTCCAGCGCCGCGGAACGGCGACATGCGTTTCTACTGCTGTGCCACGTAAAACATGCCAGGCGGCAACGCGCTTCTGCCGCGCCGGCTCGTAGATTCGCAAAACGGGTCTAACTTGTACTCGCAGACTGTATGTCTATTGGGGATACGGTGGGGTAACCCACCGTAACGAGGCGTTACGGTGGGTTAACCATACCCTAAGGTCTTAGCTATTTATTATCATTATGAAGCAGTATATCGGGTCATACACGTGACACACATTGACTTTAGACTCATATCCACCATGTGAAATGGAAAATATACCGCTAGATCGCCGACAAGGCAGCAAAAAAACATGCCACCGCAAGCGAAAACAACGAAACACCGTATTTATGTATATTCAGTGCATTTTTCAAGCCATACCCCCGCGTGTAAACCGCCTCAGAATTCCATCTATAATCAGATGATAACTGAACCCCATCTAAGGGAGGTCCCCTAGGTGCCATAGATGATAGAAAAAATCTAATATACATGTTCCAGATGCGAACTGCGTTCTTAAAATCTACCCATAGATGAAAAAATGGGGTAACCCACCGTAAGGATTTGGGGCATTTTTCTGCTTGACCCCTTGATATTAGGGCGTATATAAGGCACACCTATACGATATGTCTAGTATTTTTTGCAAGTCTACGCATTAATACAACACCTAAGGTGTGTCAAAAAGCATGGGTTTGCCAAGTTGTCACAATATGCTAGCACTAGCATGCGGTTTCCGAAAACCTCTTACGGTGGGTTAACCCACCGTAAGCTGCGCCCAATAGACATGTAGATTCAGGCTCAGGTAAAAGCATGCAAAGCAGAAAGGCAAACGAGCAACACAGGGGGGCAATTCACAGATAAAACAAGCACAACGGCATGACTTCGCACATACATCAGAGTGGCGTGCCGGCACTCTGAGGATCCGAACCAGACTCTTACAAACTGCTAGTGACAAAGCTCTTATGTGGATTCGAAGTATATGTATGCAAATATCACATTTAATACTAGGCCACAAGAGGCAAATATAACTATACCGCAGAATGGTTTTGAAAGGTTCGGATCTAACTTTTCGAAAGCAGGAGCTAGCTAAATACTCAAGCGAGCATAGTGGAAGTCCGTGAATGCCATTGTCGTTTCGGGTACCCTGTGACCATTGGTTCCCAGTGACAGCGGCGTTTGGTGTCCACGCGCGCTTGCGTTTGCCCTGTCATGCATCGCCGAGACGTCATGTGTGGTCATGTCGTGATGTCACTTCGCGTGATGTCGTGCTTGACGCTCTGCGGTGCTCGCGGATCGGCACGGGCTGGTCGCGGCGACGTCGATGTAGCGCTTGGCGAGGCGTCGTGCATGATTTATACTGGGAGGGAGATCTGAGCTGGAGGGTGAACGTGATATGCTCCGGGCGCTCGAGCGGACAATGAACTGGGGTAGGACCGTGACTGAGGGGGAATGACATTTACTGAAAAAGGAGGTCATGGTTGGGGCGTTTGCTGACGGCTGAGACGGGCGCGATGGGGGCAAGTGCGGTGGGGTCTGACATGGGCTGCGGTGGCGTGACTAAATATGGGGGTTGTGACAGGCCTTTCAGGGGTGCTCGAGGGACCCCTTCTAAGCGTGTTTGTTGTTGTGACAACATAAGGAGAAAGCATATGAGATACCATATAGTCTTCTAATGGAGTTACTCGATTGAAAAAGGGAGGTTGCTGGGTGGTGGGAGGTGCTACTTTTTGGAAAAGTTTTTCATATGACAATAGAATGAAATAATATATTTATGCGAATTCTAAAATACTTTCTAGAAAAGCCAACCTCCCACCTCCCACCTCCCTTTTTTATGAAAATATTTTCCACTTAAAGACTTTGATAACAAAAATAATGTAAAGAAGGATGTCTCGACAAAGTAATACGCAAATTTAAATAATAACGATAATAAATAATTCATTACAATTCCACCGATATGACCCTCCCTGCCGATACCATTAATTTTGAGGTAAAGAGACAAATCACCATTGTCTCATTAGGGCCTCCCGTGGCATCGGCCCCACCATCGAAGGCAGTCCCAGCGGCGCTACCTTCTGCACTCGATCATGTCACTTGCAGATACCAACTTGAATTTGTTCCAAGCGACGAGTAACCTGACAATCGGCGAGGTTCATTGTCTAGGCATAGATTTAATGGCAACACAAATGAGTTGTTAAAATAATCCGTGCGAGATTGCATATGATTGGAACCCATTATTGAATATTGGTCACCTTGTGAATGTGTTATATTCATATACGCTTGTAAAGGACTATTTGGGAATGCGGGTGTAAGCACATTGTTCACACTCCACGAGTACCTAAACGTTCGATTTCCATCATGTGTCTTTGATGGCAATTCAAAAACTTTTCCTATTCTATTTGTATATTTTGCGATTCCCGTTTTGTTGACGGTCCTATAGTTTAATGGTCTCGTAATCGCGTAAGCTTTGTTCTAACAATTTACGGAAAGCGCAAATCTTACGTTCTTATTGTTAGTTGAATCACTTTGAAAAAAGGTTGCATAGTTTTCGAAAATGATGGTCAATGCACCTTTTGAAATCAATTCTTCAATATTTTGTTCCACGACCCCAGATGAGAATGATAGTGTGGTAATCGATGCCGAAACATTGGTGAGCGTAAAACTTGCATTTTGAGCAAATTGTTGCGAAGCCACGTTGGCGTCGGTAAATATCCCAGGCTCTTGATCGTTTTCACCGTAAAGCAAACACGACACCGCATTATCGGTGAATAATCTAATTCTTATTGCGCCTAAAACCGATGTATCAATAATGGACGGCTCGCAAGTCCCCATAAAGCCTAAAAGATTGTTTAGGATGAACTCGCGTCCTTGTGCATTACCGGCGGCATCGTCTTCATCTGACGACCCTGTAATTTTGCCTGCGGCCAATTTAATTCCTTCGGACCCACAATTGGACAAAACTGTCCTATAAGTAATCTCATTTTCCAAATGGTCGCTGAGGCTGCCCACGCTTTGACCACGGGGGGAGAGGGGAGCAGCACATCACATTGAAATACCCCCCCGACTCTGTTTTCCAGGTCCTGGGGATTGGACCCCAGACCTCGATATTTTGCCTTGGTTGGACCCCGGACCTCGATATTTTGCCTTGGGGGTTGGACCCCCCTGACCTCGATATTTTGCCTTGGGGTCGGATCCTATCCCCCCGGCAGAGCCAACACGCGCGGCGAGGGGCCAACACGCGCGGCGGGTCCCAGCACGCGGCCGGGCCCAACACGCGGCGGGTCCCAACACGCGCGGCGGGGGCCAACACGCGGCAGGTCCCAGCACGCGCGGCGGGTCCCAGCACGCGCGGCGGGGGCCAACACGCGCGGCGGGGGCCAACACGCGCGGCGGGTCCCAACACGCGCGGCGGGGGCCAACACGCAGCGCGGCGGGGGCCAACACGCGCAGCGGGTCCCAACACGCGCGGCGGCGGCGGGACCCGACACGCTGACGTACCGTGGGGTCTTTCGTAGTATTACGAGTGATCCGACATGCGCCGCAGGCAGGAATTTTCAAATAGCGACATTGCTGATTCGTATGAAATGCACCATATTCGTTCTTTCACCCAGACTCCGTTTTCGAGCAGCGGGGTGGTACGACCCGGACTCCGTTTCCACTTGAGACCCAGACTCCGTTTCCGAGCACTTGGGGTGACCCCAGGACTCCGTTTTCGAGCACTTGGGGTACGCCCCGCCCCCGACATTGCGATGTGATGTGCTGCCCCCAGCGTGGGCAGCCTGACTAACTTGACTTGTTGTATATCACTCGCCTGCGCCACCGATTGATTCACGATGACCCCATTTATGCTTACCTCATAGCGAGAGAAGAGATTAAAGATTTCGGGCAAGAATGCGTGACACGTTTTGGGGCCTCCTCCCGCCGCTGGAGCATATGTAAACGATTGATTGGTTTTGGCAAAAAATCTAATCGCAAATTTTCGAGTATCAATGAAACTATTTACCGGGAGATTCAGCTCAATAACGCCTCCTCCGGAATTTACTACGGTCGAGTTTGATGTTAACAATTCAAATTGGTTCTGGCTAAAGTCTGTCATTTGCGTGGTCGCGTATGAAAGTGATTCGGGAAAGTAACTATCAAGCATCTTGTATATATATAATATATATTACATATAAAAAATTATTGAGAATCGTGACTAATGACGTCAACCTTTAAAGAAAAACTAAAATATATGTTTCCGGCTCGTGCTTGTGTTATCAAACTTGACGGAGTGCGCCCATTTTCTTTGACTATTTGAAACATCAGCCGGCCACGTGAATCGGTCAATGCAAAGTTGATTTGAGACAACAAAGTTGGACTAATGATGACGCTATAGTTATTATTTGCATCTAAGTATGTATACGAAGATTTGGACAAGTCAGCTATACTTATTTTGAATAGTATATCACTAGAAATCATCTCACCGACTTGGTCATCACTAGCCTGAGATAAATTGACTACCTCTACAGCCGAGCTAGATACCAACGATTGTGTTCGAAGATACAGTTCCATAATGGTGTTCACACAATAGGGAAAATAGCTTTGCATAACCGTGCCCGATACTTTCCGAAACATAGGCTCTAATTGACTCAATTCAGATTTCCCTGTGAGGTCTCTTTCTCGAACAGGATTTCCGCCTAATAGTTCACTAGAACCATTGTTGAGTGCATCATTCAAGGTGCTAGTAAATGGACTTAAAGCTGCTTGCAAAGTTCCCGTGCATCGAGCTATACTTTTGGTAGAGAAAGAATATAACTCAAATTGGTCTTCCAATGCGGTATTAAATGTCAATTCTATCAATTTCAGATTTGCATCGGCACCGGTTGATACACTTGATGTTACGGTAACGGCGGACCCTGCAGCATTTAATTGTGTGTTGATGGCATCGTCTATAGCGGCTAGGATTTGTGTGTCGTCTAGTGTCTTAGGAAACGGAAAGTTTTGTGGAGTAATTTCGATTGGGTACAATTTGTTGGTATTGGCAGTTTTGTCTCCAACGAAAAAGGTGTTGTTAGTTTGATTTATATCATAAAATGTTTTCTCGATGTAAAAGTCATTTACGGTAAGTTGCAATTGGTCCGTCGTCTTGTATGCAAGCGACTGGCTCGGTATATTGTATTGGCCTAAACGTGAATCCAGTAGGCTATTCTGTTCACTATTGAAAAATAACATTTTTGAAAATCTTGTGATATTCATTAGTGATATATATTATTATATGTGTACATTATTTTTAACATAAGTCTTGAGCTCGTTCTCATTCATTTGCGCATATTTGTAATAATCTTCTTGTGACTCACGTGGTCGTGCATTGGGTATCGATTTGTGTTGATACCACTCGTCAAATTTCGTGGGATTGAGCATATAGCCTTTGATTGTGTACACTAGAATGGAATCTGGAATGTGTGGGTGCAATTCCTTATAGTGTTTGAAGTAATTACACATCAATTCTTTTTGGCGGTCGGTATAGCAAGTTTCGGGTATATCTTTGATACAATTCATCTTATAATACTAATGATAAATTTCCAAATATTCCGTTCCGCAAAAAAAGGGAGGTTGGGCGGTGGGAGGTCTTAGTTTTTGAAAACTTTTCTCTAATGAAGATAAAATAATATAATATATTTTTGTGATTTCTAAAATACTTTTCAAAAAAGCCAACCTCCCACCTCCCACCTCCCTTTTTTTTTGGTAAAAATATTATATAGAATAATATGAAGACGATTAAGTTAAATGATGCAAGACTTAAGATTCAGCCACCTAAAGCCTCAGCCTTTCAATATGAGACGGGTGAGAACCTATTGAAGATGCCGTTCAATATTCTATTGGTAGGTAGGCGTGGCTCAGCCAAATCTACGAGCGCTTGCAATAACTTAAGGATGCTCAAGCAAGATGGCAATTGCGACCGTATATTATGTGTAAGCTCGACCTTCGCATCGAACACGGCTCTGATGGAAGACTTGGAGATAGATGACGAAGATGTCTTTGACCCTGACGAGCCCAAGACTATAGACAACATATCGGACATAATGGACAAGGAAGCTGAAGAGTATGAAAATTATTTAAAAGAATTGGAAATCTACAAGTAAGTGATGAAGATGATACATAGTGATTCCATTAGTATACTTGAAATACCACCCGAGTATTTATTGAAATTTGCTTCAAACAATTATCAACCACCGACGTATAAATACAAACATCAACCTAGAATTATTTCTTTTGCAGATGATGCTCAAAGCACTCGATTGTTCGGTAATAGAAAGTTTATAAATCTGTGTGTAAGACATAGGCATTGTGGTGTGTTTTCAAAAGACTTAGGAGGGGCATTGGGACTGAGTTTATTGATATGTGTCCAAAATTTTTCAAGTGCACAATATGGGCTTCCAAGAGCCGTGAGAAACAATGCCACGGCCTTATGCCTCTTTAAGATATACGACGAGAAAGAGATGGAGAATGTATATGAAGTGTAAGTGGTGAAATAGATTATGATGAATTTATGCAGGTCTATGATTATGCTACCAAAGATAAATATTGTTTTTTGCTTGTTGATTTAAGTCCCAAAGATGCAAATAAGAAATATAGAAAATGTTTTAATGAATTAATAGTTCCAAGTAGTGATAAGAATAATAGTAATGATGCTCATCAATCCTCTTGAAAACATTCTTCACAATAACAACTCATCGACGTATTTATTTGTTTACAATCGGTACAAAGGAGTTTTTCACAACCTAAACATTCACCCCACCCTAACCCATCTATAGCTTCACAATAATCAAACTCGTTTTCATCATATTCTTCATCGTAGTCATCATCGTCATCATCATCATCATCATCATCATCATCATCATCTTGACAAAAGTAATCGGAGATGTCTTCAACACATCCACAACATTCACATTTAATGTCTTTAGTATTGGGCTTTGAATCGGCAAAAAATTGGTGCGATTCGCCCATCGCTTTAACCTCTTCCATTCTTTTTCCCTTCATCTTTTGTAAAAACTCCTCCATTTCAAGTTGCTCTTTCATATCGAAAATCTTTTCTTGAATAGCAAGAGGAAGATCTTTGAAAGTAGTAGAAGAAGCCATTGTTATTTTTTCTACCTTATGTAAGACAACTCTTTAAGTGGAAAATATTTTTACAAAAAAGGGAGGTGGGAGGTGGGAGGTTGGCTTTTTCAAAAAGTATTTCAGAAATCAAAGAAATGATATAATATATTTTATCTTCATTAGAGAAAAGTTTTCAAAAAGTAACACCTCCCACCGCCCAACCTCCCTTTTTATTCTTAAGACAAGAAATTGATGTCACGAGGCAAATGTATTCCATAACAAAACCACGCTGTTTCAAAATTGCATCTACCCGGAAATGTTCTTTCATTATTCACAATTTTGTAGAATTGAATTCGCTTTTTTGGTATAATTAATTGAATATCATTGCCGAACAATTCCCTTAAGTAGTTTGTGTTCAGCATAGATATAGGGCAAAGCAACATAAACGGCTTGTTCAATTTCTTCAAGTGAGTGAGAACTTCTTTCTTTTGAGAATATGGGATATTCGAAAGAATGAGATCAAACTGCAAATCTTTACTATGAACAAAGAAATCCAATTGTGAGTCGTGTATAACATCATCAAAACCAAGTTCATTGAGATATTGTGATGCTATCCCATCTACGTAAAAAGGTTCATAAATTATTTTACCTTTTGGAACCAATGCTTGAATGTGCTCAAAGGCAGATTTTGGTGTCGCATAATCATCATATTTGGTAAATGTTTTCGTGTGGAAGGATGCCATTGATGATTATATTTATATCATTTATTATAATATAAAAGAAATGACTTTACGCATTAAAGGTTTTCGAAATCAAATGAAAATACAAACCGGTCCTCAAGGTCCACAATACATCACTAATGAACCCATCGGAGGAAACAAGTTAGAGCAATTTTCAAAGTTTAGAGGAAATGTTGGTCCTATGAATCCAATGTTGATGAATACTCAGCGACCAGCCTCCACAATGATTGAACCTTGTCGCTCGGTAAGTAGGCATGCCGAGAGAAGCTCACGTGGTTCATATCCCGATGGCGTAGGTTATAAGTCATATCTTATTACAAACAAGACGCCAATAAACGCGCAATCGGTAGTTTTCTATAGACCGTTATATCATCCTCAAATTAAGAATTTGCAACATCCTATACAATCTAGTTTAGGTGGTATCACAATATAAGAAATGATAAGTAAATTTCATTTGTTCTATTTTCTTTTGATTACTATATAGGATGCCCAAGAAAGGTGAACCATTGTCCGATGAGCATAAGGAGATTTTGGCAAAGGCCCGTGAGAAAGCGTTAGCCATTAGACGGGAGAAGAGTAAACAAAAGGCCGACATCAAATTGGCAAGCCAAATAGAAGAAAGAGAGAAGCACGAGAAAGTGCAACACATCATTTCAAAAGCCGTCACAAAAGAAGAGCCTATCACGTCTGAAGACATCGAAGAGTCCAAAGATAATAGTGACAATGATGTCAAAAATGAAATAAAGTTAAGTAAGTCAAAGCCAAAGAAGACAAAACCAAAAAAGAAAATTGTATATGTTGAAGAGTCAAGTGAATCGGAACAAGAAGAAGTTATTGTAAAAAGAAAGAAGAAAGGGAATAATTCTAAAAATGATTCTAAAGATGATGAAGTGATGAGTGAACGTGACAAATTGTACTTACTAGCCAAGAAGTCATTGTTAGGTCTGAATTATTCATAAGGAAAAAAGGGAGGTGGGAGGTGGGAGGTTGGCTTTTTCAGAAAGTATTCTATAGATATCATCTACAATCAGTCATTGTATACACATATAAAAAAGTTTTCAAAAACTAAGACCTCCCACCGCCCAACCTCCCTTTTTTTAAATATGATAGTAAGATAAAACAATTTAAGAAAATGAATATTCATAATAATAAGATGTGCAAACTACCAATAAAAATCCACTTAAAGAACAAGATGATAGTAAAGTAGAAAAGCACAATATGGATAAACACATTACTTATGATTTCAAAGCACCACAAGTGATTCAAGAATTTTACTATGATGATACTATTTTGAAGACTATTTCAAATATTGACAAGGAGAATGATTTGGTATCAAAGAATGACATTGATAGATGTAAACTAATGTTGAAAATGGGTGCCAAAGAACACACATTCAAAACAAAGAAATATGGCCATGGTCGTGTGTATGCGCACACAAAGAAATTGGGAAGCTACTCATTTCAACAATTGAATAAAAAGATATTGAGACACGTGTTGAACAACAATATAAACGAATGTGATATTGAAAATTGTGCTCCGACAATTTTGTATCAATTGTGTCAAAAATACCTAAGATGTGAGACAAAATTACTACCACTCAAGGCCTACATCGCTCATAGGGACTTACAATTGAAAAAGATTGAAGAGGTATACAACGTCACACAAAAGGAGGCAAAAGATCTTATGATTATTATAACGTTTGGTGGGACATTTGAAACTTGGGTAGCAAAATACAAACAAGAATTAAAGTCGCCGTTGCCATTTATCAAAGCATATATGACATTGATGAAGTATGTAGCGGTCAACGCCGAAAATCACTTCCCAAATTATCATATAGCACAAAAGGCACACATTGAATCACAAAAAGGGAAAGAGAAGAAGAGCAATCCCGAGTTTGGTGCACTTTCCCTTTACATTCAAGAAATTGAGAAGAAGATGAACGTGGTAATGTTTAATGTCTTGCAAACTAACAATCGAATCGTAAGAGCCACCAAATTTGATGCGATTTACTCTGAAAGACAAAATAATACCAACAATGATTTTGACATTATAATGATGAATGAGATAAAACGCGTCTTGGATTTTAATGTGAAAATTAAACAAGAGCATTTGAAATTGAAAGAAGGAGACAACGAGTTTCATATCGCCTTGAAGAAGTATGTACCGGACCATATAGCTTTGCACGTGAAACACGATGATCGGTTTGGCGGGAAACGATTTGCCAAGGTGTTTTTGGGAATGAATGATGACAATGTGTTAATGACCGAAAGCGGTCTTTACATATATTGCAAGGAGAAAGGGTTATGGATGAATGATGACGAAGACAATAAGAAAATGGTGTACCAAAAGTCTCAAGAATATTTTCATCATATGGATGACAATGAACTAAAGTGGGATTTGAAGAAATGCTATGGTGACTTGAGGGATGCATTGCCCGCCTTTTGCACAAAGATAAAGGAGTTCGACTTTAGTAAACAAATTGGTTATCTATTGTTCAAAAACGGTGTGCTCGATTTGAAGAACCACCGAATATTAGAAGCAAATCCCGAATTCTATTCCACCTCTATCATTGATAGGGAATATGTGTGCGACGACAAAAGCGAGATAGCCAAAGAAGTAAAGTATAAGCTATTTGACTTACCTTATAATAACGAAGAAAAAGTGAATTATGCATTGGCTACCATAGCGAGAGGCATTGCCGGTCATTATTGTGATAGAGTGCTTCCCACCATTTTGGGCGAAACAAAAAGCGGGAAAGGAACATTGACCGACTTGTTGAGAAACGCGTTAGGTGATAAAAAGGGATTCTACGGAACTTTGAACGGAGGAAATATTATTCGAAAAGCAAATGTTCAAAACGAAGAGGAAACTCAATGGAAATGGGCGAAAGCATTTCACGACAAGAGACTGATGGTTTGCAATGAGATACCTATGGTAAAAGAAACTCATCAAGGCGCGGGCTCAAGAAAGAGCTACAATGAGTGTGTCAAGATTAATGCACATACTATTAGAACCTTGATAAGTGGAGGTGATGAAATAAATGCAAGAGACCTATATAAATCGCAGGTTTCATTCTTCAATCGAAGTACAATAATAATTTTTTCAAACGACATACCTGAATTCTCCGATAATGACAAATCAATTCCCGATAGAGTAAGAGTATTTAGACAAACAAGGCATAGCAATCCCGAGTGTGAAATGGTAAACGAAGAGTTCTTTCCAAACGACCCAAACATAAAGAATTGGATTAAGGAACAAGATGTATATGATGCTTTCATTTATCTTGTATGTGATTACTACAAAAACAATTGGAAGCAAGCACCAAGTGTGCCTCAAGTGATATCGGACGAAACAATGCAAGTCGTCAACGAAGAAACAAGAGGGTTGGCGTGGGTCAAACAACACTTCAATGTATACACCGATAGCGACACGGATGAAGATGGCAATTGTTATGAAACACTCGAACATAAGACGTATGGAGATTTTAATAATCTTTTGGTAAACCATCCCACAAAGAAGGGGAAGTTTCTATTAAATATTTCCGATAAAGCAAAAAAGAAACAATTTATCGAAGAATGGTGTACACCTTTTAATACATTGTTTACAACCTATTCTAATGACAAGAACACTACCACGGTCTCAAAGGAGAATTTCACAATCGAATTGAATGAGAAAGGCTGCAAGTCAATTGAGGTGAAAGAGAACAAGACTTGGGTGACTTATAAGATGGGAATAAAATTTAGAGAAAGTGAACTCTCAAGAGAACAAGTGTTTATTTAACAACTACTTCATTAAATAATAAAAAGGGAGGTTGGGTGGTGGGAGGTGTTACTTTTTGGAAAGGTTTTTTATATGATAATAAAAACAATTCAATATTTATTTTCAATTTCTAAAATACTTTCTATAAAAGCCAACCTCCCACCTCCCACCTCCCTTTTTTTAATAAAAAAATTCCACTTAAAGAACACTTCATAGTAAAGTAGAAATACAACAATGGCTACTTCTACTACTTTCTATCATTTGCCTTTTATCATTCAAGAGAAAATTTACACTATGGTGTATACATTGGAGCACAAAGAGAAGTTCCAAGAAGTCTTAAAGGAATTTAAGGAAATGTGTGAAGAGTATGAGGAAGATGAGAAATATATTGCTTGTGATGAGTGTTGTGAATTAATCACCGCAAAAGGGATTTATTTGAAAAAACCAAAAGAGATTCGTGAATTGGATGACCAAGAGTATTGTGAGGTGTATTTTAATATAAATGTAATATGTCCGGCGTGTGATGAGGTGATGTGCGAAGAATGCTACAACAAAATACCGGTACACAACCTTGAAGATTGTAGCGAAACACCTTACTTAAGTCTAACAAATCCATTTATACACAAACATACCCTTATGTTTACAAATAAATATGGTGGGAGATGCTAGTTTTGAAAGGCTTTTCTTGTAGGTGTAAGCCAACAAAAAAAGGGAGGTTGGGTGGTGGGAGGTGTTACTTTTTGGAAAAGTTTTTTATATGACGATAAAAACAATTCAATATTTATGTTTGATTTCTAAAATACTTTCTATAAAAGCCAACCTCCCACCTCCCACCTCCCTTTTTCTTCTATATATTATTTGAAGTAGAATCATTAACTAAGTCTCTTTGACACTTCCAACAAGGAGTTTCTATATACTTACATCGACTCATTCTTATGCCGGCAAATATACTCGCGATAATCATCACCATTACATTTCCGAACGTTTGAAAATCGCAAGAGTTGTTGAGTATGTCCATATTATAGGCTAACAAATAATTATTTAGAACGTTTGTGATAGGATGGTTTATGCCATAATATATTTTTATATAACTTTGTGCTTTTGCGCTTTTTTCTACATTTATTGCAAACCATCTTGTTATATATTATATTCGCACAGAAAAAGAAAAAAGAAAAAACCACGCCCGTCGGGCGTATGAGTAAATTAATTTCCCCGGCCCTACTCTGGGCCGGACCGCCACGAGTGGCGGCCTTAATGGGACAATTTATACTGGGTGGTTCTTATCTTTCTCCTCCTCTTGTTTTTCTTGTCTGAGTTTTCTGTATAGCTGGTAGGTGCTGTGTGCATAGTTTACTGTCAGGTCATGTATTCTCTGTAGTGCCTGTGTGGCCTCTTTTCTGTTGAGTCCAAGTTGCTCGAGTATGTCTTGGTTGTGTTTGTACACCGTGCCTGTTCTGCCCACTGCAAACACATGAAGTTTGGCACGGAATCCGTGCCTGCGTAGCAATTGTAGCAGCGGTCCGTATTTCATGTATTTTCCCAGGAGTTTGGGTCCCCACTTTTCGTCATCGGTGTGGGCCACCTCTATGAGGTGTAGGTTTTTTACCCTTGCTGGTGCTTCCTGTTGTGTGCACTCCCATCCGTCCTCCAGGTCTTCTAGGCCCTCTATCATGACTATGTCTACAAAACTTGGTATTGTGTCGGGCCCATCGTTTCTGCCTGGGTTGTCCTTCCCGTCGTGTCTGCATTGCCCCCTGGTGAGTATGTAATTTGGGAGTACCCTTGGCTTAACCCCTGGGTCCCTCTTTTTTCCAGTGTAGGCGAGTACTTTGCATCCCCCTTTCCTATGGTGGTCAAGTATGTGTTTTAGCTCATCTGCGTGGGCATCTGCCCTGTCCGAGAACATCCCTCGCATTTGTGGGTTGTTGCATCCACCTAGGGCGTGCCCTACCCTCATGAGGAAGCCCTTTGCGTAGTCCACCCCTTTGTGTCCACATCCTTCCAGGGTGCACTTCCCGCCCCCTCCGGCTGAGTTTTTCGCCGTCTCATAGTCTTGTGCTGGCAGTATTCTCAGTCTGCATTTGAGTATTGTTTTTCGTACCGCAAATGTGGCTCGTTTCCAGAAGCCGTTCGCTACTTTGTGTAGTGGCGTGTCTCCTTTGAGGTGCTTCATTGTTTCGTTTAGCCAGCTGTCGGTGGTCCTGCCCTCTTGAACCGAGGGGGCGTTCCTTTTTTCCGTTCTGCTGTGTGTCATATCGTGTTTTCGCTGTTTCCATCTTGTTCTGGGCATCGGGTCCTCCATCATTGCGTGGACTCTGGACTCCTCTGTGACACGGTTATGGTGAGCTTGTCTTTCATTTGTCGGCTTCCCTTGTGGCTTTTCCCGCTGCTCAATGAGTTCATTTAGCATGTCAAAAATTTCCTCGTCGTTGTGTTCCTCTTGGGTCACTTCTAGTCTCTCCGCGAGCTCGTTGAGTTCCTTAAATATTTCCTCCCCTTCGGAGGGTGGGGGTGGTGTCCCTGCGGGTTCGGGTTCGTTTCCTCGGGTGGGGTCCCTTCTGCCCTCTGTTTCTTGGTATTCTTGGTGCTCCTGCACCTCTCGCATAAGGAGCATCTCCTCTTCCTCCGTTTGTTCCATCATGGCTTTTATTTGCCTGTCTTCTTCGTCTCGGGTCTGGTTGGCTTGTTGCTGCTGGTTGGGTACTAGGTCCCGTATTGCCGTTTGTTCCTCTTCAGTTTGTTGCGCTTGGTCATGGTGCGCCTCCCATCTGAAGTTGCGCTCAGTTTTCAGTTGGTGGGTCCAGGTTGAGGGTTCTCCCTGGAGGTCGGTCATTTTTGCTGAGAGTCTACTGTTTCCTTGGGCTTGCCGTTCACGGAGTAGTGTGGTTACGTATTTTTGTACCGCGAGTTTTCCTTTTAGCTCTCTGCTGTTCGAGTCCTCGTCTGGTATCATGGGTTTGACTTTTATTGTCTCGTTATTATCCCACGCTTCCGTGAGGGTTCCCGTAGTACAGGCTTGTTTGGCTGCCTCGTCGGCTTTTTCGTTCCCCACAATTCCCGTGTGTGCCTTGACTTTTAGCAGTGAGACAGTGTGCCCTGCTGCTACTAAGGCCTCAATGTTGACCAGTATGGCATACAGGAGGTCCCTTTGCTGGTGGTGTTCCATGTTGTGGGGTTTCGTTCTCATGCTCTCCAGTTGTCTAATGGAGTTGGCACTGTCCGTGCAAATGGTGAGTCCGTTGCCACTAGGTGGTGGCGGGAGCGTCACCGCTTTTTGTATGGCGAGAAGTTCGGCTCTGTTCACCTCTTGGTCCTCGCCTTCCCATCGAATCATGTGGGCCTCCCCTTCCCCGGACCTGGGGTCCCATACCGCGGCTCCTGAGGCCCATTCTTTGCCTCCTTCTTCTGTTTCTATCTCTCTTTTGCTCCCGTCTGTGTAATGGTACGAGGTTGCCTTGTGTGCCCTTTGAGGGGAGGGGTACGTCAATTGGGTTGGTGTGTCCCTCGGGGCTCGGTTCCTGGGGTCCTCTGTTTGGTCTCTTGTCAATTCTCATCTCCTTCCTTGGGCTCCCGGTTCGTGTTCGGGCCAGAAGTCAGTGGGGTATCTGACAACTTTTGACCTCGCTACTTTGTCCCATATCGTTTGGGCGTCATTCTGTCTTGTAAGCCTGGTGTGTAAGGTGTTCGCTTCCACCACCTGTTGTACGGTGGGGGGGTGTATGTTCCATTTGCCTCCTCTGCTTCCGGGGAGGAGTTCCCATTTGGCTGGTCCTTCTTCCACGTGGAGGTGGCTGTCCTCCCACCAAGTTTCCACCTCCGCTTGTACGTTGCAGCACTGGGGGCAGAGGTCGTTCCGCAAGTGTGGCCCTGTGCTGCACATTCTTCCCATTGCATTCGTCATGTCCTTTGTCTTAATTTCCGGGAGTTCGTATCGCTGCCATGGTCTTGTGTCCACCACACAGTCTACACTGGGGGTGCGTCCTTCTTGGTTTGGTTCATTCGCATCGTGTAGGTTTGCCTCCCTCATCGGCTGTTTGACAGCTGAGGTGGTGCGGACCTTGCTTTGCGGGCAGGTTGTGAGTGCCCTCCTTATACAGTCTGCGGCAGTGTCTGGGTCCCCGCAGTGTGCTTGCCATCCTTCTTTGTTGGCCACTATCAGCACCCGGAGGTTCCAGTTGCATTGTTTCGCTTGTTGGTGGGTGGCACCCATCCAGTGGTCAGGGGGTAGAAACGTGAACTTGCCTTGTGGTATTTCTAATAGTTCGTGTATTAGGTGCCCTGCATGTGCATTGTATAGCTTTCTGTACGGGGTTTTCTCATATGTCGGGTACACCCCGACCCCGAACACCGGTTCTTGTGTGGTGGTGGCCGCTATGGCAAAGTCCAGTGCCTTTTTGAGGTCCTGTGGCGTGTATTCTGGGTTGAACTGGTAGGCTCCCAGTTTCATCCAGTTTGCTGTCCAGGCTGAGCCTCTGGCCCCGAACACCTTGTCTCTGTCATACTTGGCGTAGTACGTTGTGGTGTTGTGGTGGACATTGAGGGGTGAGGCGAACAGTTCGGTGGTAATTCCGAATGCCTGTTGTAGTGCCCTTTGCATCTGGGCAGGGAATGTCCAATGGTTTTGCAAGTTCTTTTTTCGTTCCTCCTTTTCTTCTTTGCTTGAGTACCTAATGAGGAGGTGACCTATTTCCTCCTCGAACGTGGAGACCTGTGTTTTGTGGTCCTCCCACATTTCAGTGCGTAGTGTGCGCTGGTGTGGGGTTTGGTGTTCTGTGGTACCCACTGCCTGGGTGTACCTTTCGTGTAGTCTGAGAAGCTTTTCTTTCGTGAGGGTGCCTATGTATTTCCCATTCCTGTGGTAGCTGTGGGCGAGTTCCCCCTCCAGCCGTATCTGGCAGTGGTGCCCTCTGTTGTCCACAATGTCTTGTTCTGGGTTGGTTTCTGTCGGGTCCAGTGTTAGGTTCTCTGCATGTAGTGTGGGCCAGGCCTGTCCCAGGTGCGGCCTCCCGGCCAGTATTTCTCTGAGGCCTGTGGGGTGGGTCACCTGGGAGCCCCTTGCTCGCAGTCTTCTATTCAGGGTTAGGAAGGTGGTCGCGCTTTGGCCCCTTCGTTTGGCTAGTTTCAGGTAGTCAGTTATGGTTTCCCTTGTACTCCACGAGTAGGAGTCATCCCCCTCTGAGTGTCTCCACTGGGTTCTGTACTGCGTCACCAGGGAGTGTGGGTCTGTTGGGTCAACGAGTAGGGTCCTCATTGCCACAATCTCTTTCGGCTTGTCTATCGTTCGGCCTTTCTCGAAGCCTGTCTCAAGTTTTTCGGCCATGGGGTCTGTTTCATCTATCCATTTAGTTTGTGAGCGTGTGTGGAGGGGCTGAGGTTCTTCCTCTTCCTCCCCCGGTACTGGGCCGGTATTCTCCGTTTCGTTAATCCTTGTAAGCGGGTGCAGGGAGAGTTGCCTGTGAATCTCTTCCCTGGGGACCAGCCTCGCCTCCCATTCCGTCATTTTTGCCCTCAGCTGCTCCGAGTTGAGGCGTGGGAGGTTAGTTCGTATTGCGTGGGAGTCCAGCGGCCCCTCCCTGGGCATGCTCCTGTATTGTTGCTTCAGTCGTCTGTTTGTGAGACTGTCGTAGAAGTCCCCCGGCTTCGCTATGTCCCTCGGTTGGGCTTCACATAGGTATGGGTATAGGTGTGCCAGGCCTTTTGCTATGGCACTGCGGTCTGTGTTGAGGGTTGCATCTGTGCATTGTTCCCTGACGTTCACCTGGCTAATCGCATGTTGGCCATCTCGGGTAGTAAGGAGCGCTAGGTCCGGGAAGTGTGTAAAAAGTTTGAGGCACGTTGTGAAATTTATCGCAGTTGGCGTGTCCTTGGGTATTGTGAGCCTGGCAGTTTGGTCTGTGCACATTGCCTGCCAGTCTGGAGGCGTCGGTATGTCCCCATCAATTATTTTGCCTGCTTTCGTTTTTCTTGTTGTTCCCTCCATTTCTTTGTCGGACTTCTTTCTGGTCGCCCCTTTTAGCTGTTCCATTATCTTTGGTATTGGGGTTTGGAGTTGTCTGAGCATCCCCTCCGTCCCCTGGGGCGTAATGTTGTATCTGAGTAGGGCATTGAGTTTCCTCAGTGTGTTGTGTTTTGTTTGGTGCCCCCCCCAGAGTTTGTCGAGGTCTGTACAGTTCCTGCGTGTGGTGCTGTGGTATTCTACCAGTCCTCTGGTGGACCTGCTGACGTGGGACATTCTGAGTCTCGACTTTAGGTTTATTTGCCTCCACGCCGGGCCTCGTACCGTTCCCTTGTCCTCTTCGCTGTGCATGGCCTCCAGTAGTCCGCTCCAAATCGACTGGGCGTAGACTGCTTGGAGTGGCACCATTCCCAAGCCGAACTTTTCCTTTTCCTGTGTGGTGAAAATGTTTGGCGTTCCGTTGCGGGGCAGACCCTGTATGTTCTTTGTGGCCCCCCCTATTATTTTGTTGAAGTCGTCTATTTCGCCCGCTGTGTATAGCCCTAGGTGCAATCCATATCTGAATTTCCCCAGTATTGCGGAGTGAAGGGAGTATTCCTTTTGGTCAGGTGTTAGAGGGGAGCGTAGTAGAGCTTGTATTCTGTGGTTCATCTCTTCCTTAGCGGCCTCTTTCTCTTTGTCCCACCTGCCTGTGAATGCAAGTAGTACTCCCAGGTATTTGTACGTGTCGTCTGGCTTGAGTACCTTGAAGTGGCTTAGCTTACCGTCCAGTCCCAGCATTTTGAGGTCTTTATGGAGTTGTTCGGGTATGGAGACCCCATTTTTTATGCCGGTTATGGCTGACTTGGTGAGGTTAATTTTGAGTTCACTCCACTGTGAGAATGCCTGTAGTTTGTGTAGCTGAGCCCTCATGTGGCAAATCGTAGGGCATAGTATGAGTAGGTCGTCAACGAACGCCCCTGCTGTCGTCCTGAGGGGGCCCAGCCTTTCTTGTTCTGCTGCATACTTGTGTTGGTACCCATGCTCTCCCACCTCTAGCCATCTTAACAACGGTTCCTGGTATATTATGAAAAGGAGGGGGCTCATGCTATCTCCCTGGAGGAGTCCTCTTTGCACCTGTACAGTTTTGTGTGAGGTTTCCCCTCCTACTCTGGTGTTCATGGACATTGTGTCATGGCTTTGTGTACCTAGGACATCCCGCACCACCTGTGTGAGTTCGTCGGGTATTCCAAGGTACTGCATCGTGTGGAGTAGTTTGTTGTGGTCCACTGAGCCGTACGCGTTTTCGAAGTCTACGTACAGGCCATGTAGTTCTCGTCCTGAGACGTTTGCATCCTCAATCGCATTGGTTACTCTGGTGAGTTGTCGAAGTGTGTTCCTTTTTTCCCTTGAGCCTTCCTGCGCCTGGGCTAGTATTCCTTGCGTTTCGCAGAACGTGGAGAGCATGTTTGCTATCTGTGAGGTGTACAGTTTGAATACCCCTTCGAGCAGGGCTATGGGTCGGTAATTTTGCTGTAAGGTGACATCCCCTTTCTTGTGGTGGAAGCAGAATGTCCCTTTTTTCCAGGTGAGAGGGACATGCTTGCTGTTCCACATTTCCAGCATGAGTGCGTGTAGTGCATCATGGAAGTCCTCTGGCATGTACTTAAGAATTTCGTTCGGGGTCCTGGTGGGGCCTGGTGCTTTGTTGTTGTTTAGGGTGTGTACCGCTTTGCTGTAGCCCTGTCGACTTATTGTGAGGTCCAGCCCACTGGGGTCTGGTCTTGGCGTCTTTATGAGGCGCTCCCTGTGGGCTGGGTCTTCCCATGGCGGAGGTTTCGAGTCGGGTGGACTTCGGTGCTCCATCCTGTATGGTGCCGAGTGAGCCATGTGGTCTGCTAGTGCGTTAGCGATGTTCCCGTGGCCTACAGCCAGGTTGCCCTCTCTGTCCTGTAGGGCCTGTATGTTCGCCGTGGGGGCATGGCCTGTTTCTTGCGCCTTGGTATATATTCTTTTGTGGTATCTTTTTTGGTTGTTCCAGTACTCCTTTACGGTTTTGTCATTGTGTCTTTGCTTGGCTTGTTTCCAGTGCTGTTTTACTACCTTGTGCGCCGCCGACCTTTCTTTTTTGGCCTCCTCAGTAAGCCATGACACCCATTCTTTTGCATCTGCATTGTCCCTGTCCGTTGGGCCTTTCATTTCTCCCTCTTTCAGGCTTCGGAGGGTTGAGTGTTCCGTGTGCGGGTTTCGTAGGTGTCGTTTGGTTTGCTTGTGCCTCCGCATCTTGAGTATTGCGGCGTCCCTTTCCTTTCTGTCCTTTTTGCTCATTAGCAGGTCTTTTCCCACTCGGCTGGGGGTGCCTCCAACTGTAGTAGTTGGCAGTTCGTCGTCCTGTAGCGCACATTTGTTCGCCTCGGTGAGTATGTTTAGTACTGTTTCCCCTGCTCTGTCTATGGTGGCGTGCGCCACTTGCCTGTTGTCCTCTTCCCTGCATTGTGTGGCTATCTCTGTTATGCGTTTCAGTTGAGCGGTTCTGGCATAGTCGTGTGTCCTGAGGAGGACGCTTTGGAGTGTTTCCCTGTGTGTTTTGTTCAGGGGCGTGTCCAGCTTTACGTGCCCTGGTTGGGGGTCGCGGTCCACATATGGTTCGTGGGTGTCTATGCTGTCCAACTGGAGGGTTGCTAGGCTCACCATCTCGTGGTCACTCGTGTGGTGCCGGGTGAGGTGTGTGGTGTCCCCCATCTCGTATTGCGCCTGCTTGTTCCTTGGTGCAAGCCATCTGTCAATGTTCCTGTGTTTCGCCCAGTTCAGTGTGGTATCGACTGGCGGGCCTACATTGTGGAGGTCTAGCTCCTCCGCAAGTTTCGTCCATTGCTTGTCGGTTTTTGTCATCCCTTTACCTGTGCTGGTGTTGCTCGCATTGAGGTCTCCTCCTATGACTACATGCTCGTTCGCCTTTCCCGCAGTTTTCCTGAGTAGGTTGGTTGTGTACTTGAGTATTTTGTCCCTGGTTTTCCACTCCTCTGCTCCTGGCGGGTTGTAAATGCCTAGCACGTGGTACATCACCTTTCCGGGTAGGTGCAGTACAACATGTAGGAGGTACCCCTCGAGGTGTCTCGCAGGGACGACATGGTGGTTGTGTGCGTGGCTGTAGGGGTTGCCGAGGAGTATTGCCACTCCTCCTTTCATTGCTTGTTCAGCCGTGCCTTCTGCTTTTTGCACCTCAGTTTTGGTGCCTATTGCAGTGTATTGCATGTCTCTAAATCTTCTCATCACACTGTCGTGTGCGTGTTTCACTTCCGTGAGTACAATTACTTGTAGACTCTGTTGGTTTTGGCTTCTTTTGTTAATGACTTCGGCAAGGTCAAGGCAGGCATCACTTTGTCCCGCCACATTCCATGTGAGCATGTGTAGACGGTCCTTTCCTATGTCAGTCTTTATTGGTTCTGTGAGAGGGGTTTGATATTCTCGGGAGTCCTGGCACGCCTCTGGTGTTTCCAGCCGTGTGTCCACGAATCTTTCCCATTGTGCTGTTGGTTCGTCCTGTGTTTGCTCCCATTCTTCGTTCAGGTGGGTTTCCTGGGCTCGCTGCTCCTCAGGTGTCTGCCCGTCATTACCTGGAGGTGTTATGGGGGCTAATCTATGGAGCCATTCCCATAAGCCTGGTTGCTTCGTAGTAGTTTTGCGTCCCCTTTCCTGGGTTTGTGGTGTCTGTCTTCCGGCCTCCAGGTTTGTGTTCAGGCCATCCGCAGGCCTCCGGGTCTCTGCCGCTCGCTGGCTTTCCACCTGCGTCCGGCTTTGCCCCTCGGCAGTGGCCATCATTTCTTTTACTGGCAGCTGTATGGACTCTCTATAGGCGGTTATCGCCGTTCTGTCGGTGGCCCCCCATTTGCTGACTGCCTCGTTGAAGTGGGTGGGCCAGTGTCCCCCTGGGCATGTTTTTTGGTAGTGCATCCAAGCTTCGGTGGCCATCAGTACCCATACTCCGCAGCTGTATTTGTCCTGCGCGCTTTGGTTGCCTACGTTCATCAGTTCCACTGTTACTTGTTTGTTGAGTGTCTTGGCCAAGTGTTCCGTCCAGTTGGTTATTTCCGCTGTTAGCCTTTTGGTGTTGCGTGAAGTTGCATTGGTTCTCCCATTCGAGGAGTCATATATCCAGAACTTCAGTTTGTCATTTCCTTTGTCTGGTCCGGCCAGCACTGCCCTCCAGTGTTTGCCATCGCAAACCGGTATGCAGAAGCCCCGGGAGTTCCCGAGTAGCTGCAATGCCTTCGTTGTGTGCGGTTCTCTGTTATTACCCGGTTTCAGCGTTTCTCTCATTGTGGCTATTACCAGGGGGGGCAATGGGTCATCTTCATATAGTGAGTGGGCATGTTGCATTTGGAACATGTTTAGTCGGCCCTTCTTTTCAAATAGTCCCTTCGTGGTGGTGTTGTACGGGTACATTTCCGTGTGGTTCTGGCTCCCTCCACCCGTCATGTTTGTTTTCCAGCACCGGGTGTGCCGCCTCATCCTTTGCTCAATCTTCCGCATTAGTGGTCTGCCTCTTGTTGGGGTGCCTTCTTTTATCGCAGTTACTGCGTGTTCCGGTCTCCTTGTTCTAACTAGTAAGGGTTTACCGTTACGGTAAATTATCCTGAGTAATTTGTAGCCTTGGGGTGGTCGTGTCCACCGTGCCGCTGCATTCCTCGCTGTGGCCCGTTTTCTTCGTGTTCTGCGGCTACGTGTTATGTTGTTGCTGTTTGTGTTGTGTGTTCCCCACATGCGACCAGTCTTCCTACTTGTTGTTAGCGTAATTATCAGTATAGCGAGTATTGGGGTTATGGCAAATGCAGCGTTCCATAGTGGCCTGGTAGCTTCGTGTCGTGCTCCCCTTGGGTAGCGTGGTTCTGCTCCATGTCGTGTTCCCCTCGGGTTGTGTGGTGCTGCTCGCATCCGTGAGTTTATGGTTACAGCGTTACATCGCCCCAAATCCCTTTTTGTAACACCCCTAGCACTTTTTCCAGGGTGGGCCCCGTTTCTTGTGTGTGTTTTCGTGGTTGTGTAAAAATTTTGGGGCGTTTGAGCGTGTTTTCCAAAAAAGGTTGTTTTTACGTGGAGCAATTTCGGGAATTCGCTTGTGGTCGAATGTCGGCAGTTTGCTCTCATTTTTTGTGTGTGGCAGCCTCCCATTCTTCCTAGCATATTCCCAAAGTTTTTCGGCGTTCCTATTATTCTGCTGGCCTGTGTGGAGTCAGTTGTACCGTTATTTGGTAGGGTTTCAGTAGGGTTGGTGCTTATATTGTGGTGGGGGCCCTTTGGTTTGCAGGGTGGGGGCTCATGTAGCTTGTCCCTGCTTGTTTGGAATAGTTTCTGGTCGGGGTGCTTTTTTCTACCCCACCTCATCCGTTTTTGTTGCGTCCACTGTGCCTGTGTTGCCGTCGAGTTAACAGTTACAGCGTTACACTGCCCTAAAGCCCCTGTTGTAACGCCCTTGACATCCTTTTCTTGGTGGGCCCCCCCTGGTGTATGTCGTCCCGTTGGTGTGCCAAATTTTCGGGGGGTTCCGGAATGTTCTGCGAAATTTATTGTTTTTACGTGGAGCAGTTTTAGGAATTCGCTTGTGGTCGACGGTTGGCGGTCGGTCCTGACATTTCGCACATCGCTTCCCCTTGCCCTGTTGAGCCATCCTACAAAGTTTTTCGTCATCCTTTCCCACCCATCGGGCTCTGTGTGGCCATTTGCGGCAGTCCCTCTTAGGGTTACGGTAGGGTTCACACCATTATTGCTGGGGTTGCCAGTTATAATTTGGTGTGAAAAGTGGTTTAAGCTCATGTTAATTTTGGTAGCCTCGTGGTTATAATTGGGGAAGTTATTACTGTATATGGTGTGGCCATTCCCGCTGAATATGGTATGGCCATTTCGCCTGTGTTCGGAGGTAGGCAGAGTAGCACATTCATGGGCATGGGGGTCAGCGTAGTGGGACGTTGGATTATTTGGAGGTTGGCCATATGCTACAGACAGTGCAGGAAGGCAGGCTACCAGGAAATAGATGAATATTACTATTAAGTATGTTCTACCTACACTGGTGTTCACTGCAAGGTCTTCTACCATTATTCTACCCACTGGGAGTTTGTGGTCTTTTGTTCCAGCTAAAACCTTCTGGACAGTGCCGCCTGTGAAACATGCCCCCCCTATGTATGTCAGTGGTGTGTCAGTTTGTTCTGAAACAGGAAAAGGTCTGTAAGTGGGGTTCACACTTCTCGCGAACCCGCCTGAGGCATGCACCTCTCTCCGGGCCGCGGGGCACAAAAATAGATATTTTTAAAAATGTAATTTTTCTACTAACTGTGCTCGCAGGATGCTGGAGCCGGACCACATGGACCACGCAAATGGCGACATGTCAGACGGCGCAACGGCTAGATGCAGATTTGGCCCGACACTGCCCCGATTCCTGTCTTTCTGACCCGTTTCCATGCCGTACTAACTGGGTTTTGAAAGCGCAGGGCACAAAGCAGAACGAAAGGCGGCTCCCAACCGTACTCAACCGTAGACTCAACCGTAGCGGCACGCCGAAAGGCCCAACAGTAGAGCTCAGCGAAAGCGTCAACAGTAGGCTAAAAAACGGGGGAAAAATGAACTCCAGAGGTGCAATCAAGAGGACATCCAGAGGCTCCCCACTTATGGGGCAGAAGGGCGGAAAAGGGGGGAATCCACCACGTAGGAACAGAGAGCTGTTGGACGAGGAGCAGACTGGCACGCTGCTCAGACACTTTCAGGGGAAGGACCATGCAGCCACGGGAACTTTCACTGACGGCGCGCATCTACCGCAGCTGCCCGACGACTTCAACCACTGCCTAAACGCTTTCATCGAAAAATACTGCAGTCAGCACGGCGAGAAAACGGCGCTGGAGGCGAGGGCGGAATATTTCAGCACTGCCTACCCAGACAGGCGGCTTGAGTACACCCAGTGCTCGCAGGGCTACCCACTGGAGAATCCGTACGGCGTGCGAAACGAAAAGGGGGAGACCATCTACACCCTTCTACAGAACTGTGCCGAAATCCAACCCAGTGAGATAGACGAATATTGCATCCCAAAGGGCGGGCAGGGACACATCGTGGTGGCCCCGCTGCGTTCATATGGGCCTCTGGTGGTAGAGTATTTGCAGCATATGACCGCGGCTGTCAGGCACTTTCACCAACTCGGAGAAGGAACCATGGTAATCTCCCAAGAGAACCCACCTGCAATACGGTGGGTGGGGGATAAGGTTGCTGCCATCCGCCTCACTTTTGTGAAACCAGAATACGCAGCGACTGTCATGTCAACGACCCTCGCTCACTTGCCAATCCACTGTGGGAAACTTGGAGCAGACAACATCGCTGACAGTGAAAGGGCGATCCCGAGGGTGAGGATAGCCGGCAGGGGAGGAGACCGTGGGGGGGCTGAGGAACGACAACTGTGCATCACCAGCGAGGGCTTAAAAGGTAGGACGCTGCAGTCGCTGGAGGAGGAGCTGGCAGGTATGCACATCATAGAGGCGGCTATGAAGGGCTCTTGGGAGGACTCGGTTCCCGCCGCCACCGCCCTGAACAACATCAGAATCGTCGCCGCCAGCGAGAAGGCAGCGCAGCAACTGGAAACGGGCGACATCAAGATACCGAGCCTGACCGAGTACGACGTACAGAGGATACCGACAAACAGAGCAATCCAGCATCTCTTCGCCACCGAGGTGGTCATAGTTGACTATGACAGAAGCATCGACTATGAGTTTGACGCGGACTTCCTGGTAACGTCCATCAACGAGACCCTCACCGACAAACTGGGTGAAGGCCAACACCTGCTGCCGTGGCCGCCATCATACACCAAGCCGGCCACGGACGAATCGGTGCCTGCATCATACCTGAGAGTAAGAAAACTGAAGAGGGGGCAGATATTCTCCGCCGTGGCCAGCGAAAAAGTCTACGCCTGGATAGCTGGACTACCAGAGAAGCGGTTCTCGATCAAGATAGAACATCTTGGTATGAGGTTCGAGTGCCAACACTCGGACTTCTCCCGATCCGGTAAGTACGCAAAAAGCAAGGGTGGCGGCGGCAGAGGCACGGTGCCACCCACCACACAGTCAGCAGACGAGGTTGTCCAAGCACTGGAAGGAAGGCTGGCATCCTTCGCCAAGGTGGCGAAAGGAGACAGCAAAACCGAGGAAGAGGTACGGGCTCTACGTGTGGTGGTTGAGAGGCTAGAGACTGCCACGGCCAAAGGATTCAAGGACACCGTCAAGAGTGTCGAACGGGTCGGTGACGGGGTGATCGACCTCACCGAGAAGTCCAAGGGCTTCAGCGAACTTCAACTTGAACTTCAACAAAAGATGGTCGACAACCTCATCAAGCTCAACTCGGGACAGCAGCTGAACTCCCCGCAGTCTGACGACTCCCTCCACTTCCGTAAGAGGACCAAACAACGCATCGACTCTCCGGAAGGCGAGGACACCGCTATGCTCGACAAAGAGAGGCAAGA
This sequence comes from Cymbomonas tetramitiformis, assembly GCA_001247695.2. Classification (NCBI taxonomy): domain Eukaryota; kingdom Viridiplantae; phylum Chlorophyta; class Pyramimonadophyceae; order Pyramimonadales; family Pyramimonadaceae; genus Cymbomonas; species Cymbomonas tetramitiformis. Next base: position 49,048 of record LGRX02033596.1, on the reverse strand, counting down.
CCTGGAAAAGAAGCTAGCCAGCACCGTCTCAGCCATCGAAAGGTCCAACCAGAAGGTAAAATCCACACACCCCACTGCCTGGAAAACTGCACTGAATACCAACCGAGACATCTGCAAAGGCAACACAGAGAACAGAGGGGAGCAGAAAGGATACCCACTGCCTGAATCGACCCGGGCTGCCACTGGCAGCAACACTGTTGAAGTTGCATCCAAGGGACTAACAATAAAGGGGACTGATCACAGGCTAGCAGATCCAAGCCTGCACGGGGGAGCAGACACGGGTAGAAAAGCAAGCCAGCAGAAGAGCAAACACCGGGCAACATCAGGTGAAAAAGAAAAGCACCACTCCGAGCTCGATCGAGGGAACTACCAGAATAGCTGTTCACCATATATTTATTGCCTGAATAGAACTGCAACTAGACATGCAAACAACTACAAATATTTAATAAGCAACTGGGGTGTACCCATAAATCCCTGCCTTGCTCAGTGCCATCGTTGTGAACTTATGCTCCAAATAATTGATACCTGCAAGCTAAAAACCGACGAACATAAATACACTAGCGAGAATAACGAAAACAGCAACCGCCACCACATTGTCAACGAGGCAGAAGCACTGCACAGAAGCAGATACAGCAGAACAGCAGCCGAAACCGAAACCGGGGCCATAGGACATAACACCAAGCACACATACAGCATGTTAAGCAACCGAAGGTGCAATGACATGCACCCTGGAATAATGAGTAAGACTGTAGCTACAAACCAGAAATGGCGACACAAGGCCCACAGAAACTGCAGTAATAACTCACAAAGCAAGAAGCAAAAGGAGGGAACAAACATAAGACGAAACTATGAACAAATGTATAGACAGGAAGGTGAAAAAACTGGCCCTATAGGTACACAGGAAAATAGAGGAAACCCTAAGGCCACCCTAAGTAAATTGAGTACCAAAAGGCCCCTGGGGGGAGTAGCACAGAAAGGCTCGACAGGAAAACTCTTGGGGGGACTATTTTACAAATGGACAGACAGTACGCAAATTTACAGAGGGAACCGGCAAACTTCAGTGTTTAGCGAATTGCTCCAGGAGCTCTACGTTAAAATACGAAGTTTTGTAAAAACAACTCTAACAGAGCAAAATTTTAAGGAGACAACCAAGGGTCACACACAAGAACAGATTGAGAAAAACGTAGCCCAAACATGTGGCAAAAAGGACGGGCCGACGCTGCAGGCAAATGTAACGCGTAACACAAAAAGCGATGCGGGGTCAGGAGAACCCGCACGCTGGCAGAACGACGGGGATAGCGACAACGAAAGGAACTCACGAGATATATTGAATGAGAAAAGGCTGATTGCAACAGCCTGCACGACTATATGGAGGGAAATAAGGGGAAACCCTAAACCAAAAGGGGCTTACCTACAGGAGAAAGGGGGAATAGGGGCACATAACAGCGAAATTGGACGGAAATATTTTACACAAAACCTACAAATGGTACAACACGAATGTAAAATAAAAACAAGCTTGAACAGACGACATTGGACATTTAGCGAATTGCTCCAGGAGCTCTACGTAAGAATGCGAAGTTTTGTAAAAACGACCCCAGCAGAGAAATATTTTAAGAAGACAACCAAGGGTAACACACGAAAACATATTGGGGAGGATGCAGCCCAGATGTGCTGCATAAAGGACGGGACGACACCACGGGCACATGTAACGCGTAACAAGGAGAACAGTGTAAAGACAGGAGAACAAGCACGCTGGCAGAACGATAGGGACAATGACAACAAAAGGAACTCACAAAGTACATTAAACGGGAAAAGGCCGACTACAACAACCTGCACAACTATATGCAAGGAGATGAGGGGAAACCCTAAACCAAAGAGCGCTTACCTACAGGAAAAGAGGGGAATAGGGGCACATAATAGCAAAATTGGACGGAAATATTTTACACAGGGCCTACAAATGGTGAAATACGAATATGAAATGAAAATGAGCTTGAACGGACGACATTGGACAATTAACGAATTGCTCCAGGGGCTCCACGTAAAAAAACGAAGTTTTGTGCGAACGGCCCAAAAGGGAAAATATTTTGAAGGGGCACCCATAAAGCATACACAAATAAAGTTTGAGGAAAACGAAGCCCAGGAAAGCAGTGAGGCGAGTACAAGGGGACGGAAGCAGTGTGTAACGCGTAACAAGGGAAGCAGTACGGAGGAAGGGGAACACAACCAAACGAGATGCGTGGCGAATAATAGACATGAAGATGACTCACAAGGTGCACCAATAAAAACGATACTTGCAATTTGCGCTGTGATTACGGTCTTAACGAAAAGTAACACTAACGGGCGAAAAAGACCAGCACGAAAACCAACACAAAGGGTGCGGGTGACAAAATGCAAGGAGGCTAGCAGGAGGGCAGAAACGGGAGTGCTGGGTGAAGCTCCGGAAAGGGAGCATGCAGCACAGTGCGTGTGGAAATGGAGCACAGCAAAAACTCGGCAAACAATTGAAACTGGAAAGGGAAATGAAGAAATGCCAAGAGGAGTCAACGACCAACACCAAGGAACAACACAGGAAAAGCCCCCAAAGGGCCCCAGGTGGTTAGCCGCAACAGAAGTGGGGGGACGAAGGGTGAACTTCGGAAGAAACCCCACATATTACCTACGGGCAAACCGGCAGGAGCACGCATATGCACACAAAAAAGGAAGGAGATATTGGAGTGAATATGCGAAGGGGAAAACATGCAGGTGGGTACAACGCACCAAATATGACAGACCACAACTAGTCAGGAGCAACCAGGTAGTAAGGCAAGAAACAAAGGACAGGGACAATAGTAAGTGGGCGCGGAAACATGGCGAGATGCGCCGAATGGAAAGGGAAGGCCAAAACATAGCGAGAACGGTGGGGGCCCAAATAATGAGCATGCATGTAACACTAGATGTGCTGGGCACTCTGGCTAAACGGAAGGAGCAGGCACAACTAGCAATGAAAAACCCTCGACAAGAGGTACCGCAGGTCAAAGCAGTAAGTGAAAAGCCGACGGTGGCACATGCATTCTACACATTTGGGGAGTTTGGGAGTTTTGGGAGTTGGGGAGTTTTACAATGGGAGGCCCTAAAAAAATAGAAAATTTTACCGAATCTAGGGTTTAAGATTTTCCCGAGTTCAATGTAATTTTATTTGATTTTCCGGCAGTTTTAGGGTTTAGGAAATATTCCTAAATTTTACCAAAAAAATCATCTTTTCAGCCTGAATTAAGGAAGATTTTTGGGGATTTTTGTTCTAGGACAACATAAATTTTAAATTAAACTTGTACAATATTTGCCGCATATTTGAGCTTCAAAAAGATTTCCGAGAATCGATAGCAAAATTATACCTTTTACGCCTGATTTCATGAAATGTATTTTTTGGGGTTCATCCATGAACCCCAACGATTTTTTTATGTTTTTTATGAATTTCATGCCTTTTGGGGGTTTCGAAAATTTTCGGAATTTTGGTTAAAAAAAACTTAATTTTTTTACCACTTTCAGAAATTTCTTTGGTTGGCTTTGTCTCTATTTTTGCAGACGCTGACAGACGGTGGGCCGAAGGCCCGTGGGGAGTTGGGATAAAGGGTGAGGGAGGAGGAAAATTCGGTGGGCCGAAGGCCCGTGGGGAGCCGGGAGAAAGGGGGAAGGGAGGGAAATTGCGGCCCGAAGGCCCGCGGGGAGCCGGGAACGGGGGGGGAGGGAAAATTGCGGGCCGAAGGCCTTCGGGGAGCTGGGATAAAGGGTGAGGAGGGGGGAAATTTGGTGGGCCGAAGGCCGGTAGGGAGCCGGGAAGGGGGGAGGAGAGGGAATATTGCGGGCCGAAGGCCGTGGGGAGGTGGGAAGAGGGGAGGGAATAAATTGCGGGCCGAAGGCCCGCGGGGAGCTGGGAAAAAGGGGGACCGGGGGAGAGGGAAAATTGCGGGCCTAAGCCTCGCGGGGAGCCGGGGAAAAGGTGGAAGGGAGAGGGAAAATTGCGGGCCGAAGGCCCTTGGGGAGCTGGGATAAAGGGTGAGGGAGGGGGAAGATTCGGTGGGCCGAAGGCCCGCGGGGAGCCGGGAGAAAGGGGGAAGGGAGGAAAATTGCGGGCCGAAGGCCCGCGGGGAGCTGGGAAAAAGGGTGAGGGAGGGGAAATTTGGTGGGCCGAAGGCCGGTAGGGGAACCAGGAAGGGGGGAGAGGGAAAATTGCGGGCCGAAGGCCAGTGGGGAGCTGGGAAGGGGGGGAGGAGGGAATAAATTGCGGGCCGAAGGCCCGCGGGGAGCTGGGAAAAAGGGGGACCGGGGGAGAGGGAAAATTGCGGGCCTAAGCCTCGCGGGGAGCCGGGGAAAAGGTGGAAGGGAGAGGGAAAATTGCGGGCCGAAGGCCCTTGGGGAGCTGGGAAAAAGGGTGAGGGAGGGGGAAGATTCGGTGGGCCGAAGGCCCGCGGGGAGCCGGGAGAAAGGGGGAAGGCAGGAAAATTGCGGGCTGAAGGCCCGCGGGGAGCTGGGATAAAGGGGGAGAGGAGAGGGATTTAAAATATATAAATATATATATATATAAGGTTGCATGTATATATATAATCGTGAAAAGAAGAACTGTTGAAGCTCCGGAGAAGCCGCTTCGAAGTTGAGAGTGCCTGTTCACGGCCCTAGAAAAAGTGTGGTAAAAGCGCAAAGATTTAAAGTCAAAAGAAACAAGCAAACATGCCTCCAAACAATTGCGCTGAAAAAGGTAGAAAAGAGACAAGGTTAGAAAAGCGTTCATCGATGAACGCTTTTTAAAAAACACTGCTAAAGAAACAAGTGTTTTGACCGGTTTAAAGAAAAGTGTTCATCGATGAACGCTTTCTTTATTTTGTTGCTGAAGCTTGAGTTTTTTAAACTGTTTTTAAGAAAAGCGTTCATCGATGAGCGCTTTTCTTAGTTTTCCTTGTATTTTTCTTAAAACTTTGCGCTTTGGAGTTGCAAAAGCTGCGATATTTCTATGTGATTCAGCTTTTTTGTCAGGAAAAAAATAGGGAAAGCAAGGAAAGCGCTCATCGATGAACGCTTTTCTTAAAAACAGTTTAAAATACTCAGGCTTCAGCAACAAAATAAAGAAAGCGTTCATCGATGAACACTTTTCTTTAAACCGGTCAAAACACTTGTTTCTTTAGCAGTGTTTTTTAAAAAGCGTTCATCGATGAACGCTTTTCTAACCTCATCTCTTTTTACATCTGTTTCAGGACAGTTCTTGAAGAAGTGTCCTAAGGAAAACTGCAAGAGGTTTAAAAGGTTAAAGATCTCAGTGTTAAATATGTTTAAGAAAGTCTTTGCGCAAGCATCCACCAACTCTCAATTGCTTAAGCAAACTATACGACACCGCATTTGAAGTCAAAAAGAGCTTTACAATTATCTTTGCGCAAGCTTCTAAATCTGCTTAGTGAAGATGTTTGAGAATGTCTTTACGCAAAGATCTTTGCTTTAAAGATCTTTGCGCAAGCTTCGATCCACTTACTTTTATTTGCTTTTAAAGTATTGAACTTTGCGACACCGCAAAGTCTAAAGAAACTCTTCACAGACACCTTTGCGCAAGTTAAATATTCTGCTTGCTAAAGATGTTTGAGAAAGTCTTTGCGCAAAGATCTTTGCGCATGTTAAATATTCTGCTTGCTAAAGATGTTTGAGAAAGTCTTTGCGCAAAGATCTTTGCTTCAAAGATCTTTTCGCAAGCTTCCACCAACTCTCAATTGCCTAAGCAAACTTTGCGACAAAGTCTAATGAGCTTTAATACCAACATCTTTCCACAAGCTTTTAGTTCTGCTTGTTAAATATGTTTAAGGATGTCTTTGCGCAAGTTGCGTCCACCAACTCTCAATTGCTTAAGCAAACTATACGACACCGCAAAGTCAAAAAGAGCTTTACCTTTAATAATATCTTTGCGCAAGCTTTTAAATCTGCTTGGTGAAGATGTTTGAGAATGTCTTTACGCAAAGATCTTTGCTTTAAAGATCTTTGCTTTAAAGATCTTTGCGCTTCAAGCATCCACCAACTCTTATTTGCTTTTAAAGTATTGAACTTTGCGACACCGCAAAGTCTAAAGAGCTTTACAGTTATCTTTGCGCAAGCTTTTAAATATTCTGCTTGCTAAAGATGTTTGAGAAAGTCTTTGCGCAAAGATCTTTGCTTCAAAGATCTTTTCGCAAACATGAACCACCAACTCTGGATTGCTTAAGCAAACTTTGCGACACCGCAAAGTCTAAAGAGCGTTACAAACCTCTTTGCGCAAGCTTTAAAATCTGCTTGTTAAAGATGTTTGAAAAGTCTTTGCGCAAAGATCTTTGCTTCAAAGATCTTTGCTTCAAAGATCTTTGCTTCAAAGATCTTTGCTTCAAAGAATCTTTGCAACTCGCAATTGCATTTAAAGCAAACTCTGCGAAACCTTAACAAAGAGCTTTGAGAGGATCTTTGAAGCGCTTCCCGAAGCTTCTAAGTCTGCTAAGTCCGCACTCTCACCTTCAAAGCGGCTTCTTAAGAGGTTCAGCTTTTCTTCTTCTCACGATTATATTCAAAATAAAAAATTCACAATTGCATATCCCCCCCTCCCCCCGAATTTTGCATTATCGCCTTCAAAGCGGTTTCTTAAGAGCTTCAACTTTTCTTCTTCTCACGATTATATTCAAAATTAAAAAAATCACAGTTGAATCCCCCCTCGCGAATTTTGCATTATCGCCTTCAAAGTTTTTAAGAGCTTCAACTTTTTCTTCTTCACGATTATATTCAAAATTAAAAATCACAGTTGAATTTGCCCCGAATTTTGCACTCTCGCCTTCAAAGCCGCTTTTCAAAAAATTAAGGTTTTTTTAACCAAAATTCCGAAAATTTTCGAAACCCCCAAAAGGCATGAATTCATAAAAAAAACATAAAAAAATCGTTGGGGTTCATGGATGAACCCCAAAAAATACATTTCATGAAATCAGGTAAAAGGTATCATTTTGCTATCGATTCTCGGAAATTTTTTTGAAGCTCAAATATGCGGCAAATTTTGTACAAGTTCAATTGGAAATTTATGTTTTCGTAACACAAAAATCCCCAAAAATCTTCCTTAATTCAGGCTGAAAAAGATGATTTTTTGGGTAAAGTTTCGGAATATTTCTTAAACCCTAAAACAACCGGAAAATTAAATAAAATTACATTGAACTCGGGAAAATCTTAAACCCTAGATTCGGTAAAATTTTCAATTTTTTAAGGGCCTCCCATTGTAAAACTCCCCAACTCCCAAAACTCCCAAACTCCCCAATTGCGTTTGGTGTGGCACATGGAGAAGCCTTGGGCACAAGACCCGACGGGAAAGCTGAACGGGTTGAGGAGGCGGGTAGGAATGCCGAAGCGAAACTACAGCCCTCGCATATAGGGGGGGGAACATGCTCGAACGAGAAAATGGAAGGACAGTACCCCAAGAATTCTGTCACGCAGGGAATATTTGCCAAGGATGGGAAACTGAATATGCACCAAGTGGACCTTGCGCTCGAAACACTGGAAGACAACCCTCCGGGTTCAACAACCATGCAAGAAATACTGAAGATGCTGAGGGAAAATGACAAAAAATTTCTGGAAATGATAAAAGAAAAAGTCGCCAAAAAGGGTGGCACCCAGATACCAGTAGTAGGAAACGGACACTGGCTACTACTGATGGTAGGAGTCTGCGTCGCAAAAGGTAACCACACGTTGCAGGCCTATGTATACGATTCCATGGGCATGGAAAGACAGACACGGAAGAAAACCGCCCAAGGGCACACGAGAATGGCGGAGGAACTGCAAGTAGCAGTGAGTGCATGGGTAACGGGCAATAAGGAGGCAATGGGGTGCCTAGAAGCTAGAGCCACGCCGATGTACGACAGGCACCAACACGATGCATTCAGCTGCGGCGTCTGGGTGATATATGTTGCGGAGCTATGGCAACAGTGGCTGTTAGAAAGGAAAGGAGCCTGGATACAACATGTGTACACGAACACACTCCAAACCAGTCAATGCGTGACACTACACACCACGGAAATAGTGAACAGATGCAGAGACAGATTCAGGCCAAAGATAAAGTCGGCCATAATGAGGGAAAATAAGCCACATGCAGAACAGGACACGGATGAAGTTGAGCTGACAAGGGAGGACCCAGCAAAAAGGACTGGGGCAAAACAGGCGCGAACCCAAGGAACGTGTGCGGCGGATGCCTTCATGAGGGAGGTGGAGCGTGGCCGCACAGGGGAACAGGTGGAGGACACAATGCGACAACAAGGGGTGGGCATACAAACAATAATGAACGTTCAGGAAGCACTTCAAGCGCTACAACAAGACACTGAAGCCCTCATAGGTGAAACAATGAGAAAATTGTCAACAGATGGCCGAACCCAAATAGCAATAAGAGATGGAGAAAAATGGGCAATGGTGATGCTCACAATAACACGCCAGGACATGCAGGCGCATGTGTGGCTACCTACTGGAGGAATAGAAAAACAGGACGAACTGCTAATAGCTGTAGATGTTTGGACCATATTGCGAGAAGCCTACGACCTGCAAAAGGTGAAATACAGTGGACTAAAAACACATAGCACACCACCAGAATGGGGAAAATTCAGTCAAGGTGAGCAAGCGATAAGAGTGGCGGGGAGCTGGAAATACTGGCATGTTGATGGCAAACCAGGACACTTCAAACTCGGGACTAGAAACACGGCACGGCTGCGGGGGGAGACTCGGGAGATGCGGCGGACGACAGAACAAACAACTGGGCTGGCCGAGGAGGACATAAAAAGTGACGAACCGAAGGAAGATGGCAGGGCACCTACTACGGAGCAACACGCCACGGGCGAAGCAACGGAAGAAAAGAACACAAGTACCACGGACAAGCTAGTTCAGGCCACGCTACGGTTCCGCCCGATAAGCAAAGAACAAGCGAACGAAAGGCTAAAGAAGGAGGAGGGAACGGCGACAGGAAAAAAGCTGAGGCCTCCCGCGAACGCCAAGAAATACCCGCCACCTACTACAACAACGAAAATGAACAAAAGGGACAATGAGGAAACCAAAGGGTCCCTGGAGGCACTGAAACAATGGGGTGGGAACATGCCAAAAACGGAGAACCTAAACATTGAAGAAATGAGAGAAGCACAACAACACACCATAAAATTCCTAACATGGAACATACAGGGCGCCCGGCACTCACTGTACGAACTGGAGGAGCAAATGGAAAAATGGGAGATAGATATAGCAATAGTCACGGAAACTAAGACTGCGAATGAGGAAATAAAAAGACACTTCAGAAACAAAAAACAGTCAAACATATGCACAAGCATACCAACAGAGGAAGGGGAGGGAGAAGAGAGCAACCACACGGCGGGCCTTGCCGTAATACTCACAGGGGAATATGCCAAACCACATAACTACACCGAGGTGCAGGTACCGCATTTACGAGGAGTACTCACACACACGCTGCTCCACTTTCCGGGAGGAAAATACTTACACCTGCTAGGGGTGTACTACCCGGTGGAAGGGAAAGACGTGGCGGAAGAGACAGGACGAGGGGAACTCGACAGAGAGGCGGCCAGGAATGGCATACAGGAGTATGTGCGGATGGTGACCACAGCCAGCGAAAATGCGGTAGGACAAACAGTACTAATTTGTGGGGACCTGAATGCCACGACGGGAACACCGAAAAACAGCAGGGACAAAGAATGGAACAAAACCCTGGAAGCCACGGGTCTGCAAGACGTGGGAGGGACCAGGGAAACAACACTAACATGGCATGAACGACGGAACATAGACAGAATGCTAGCAAGCAAAGCAGAATTACAATACTACACGCAACCAACGGCAGGAGAACTCACCGAGCTACACATGAGCGACCACAAAATGGTCTGCACGACGCAACTGGACCTAAAAGCCTGGGGGACCCACCGACCAACGACACAAAAGCCACAACATGCAAAAACAGACAGACTGAAACTCCCGCTAACAGAAGCAGAGGGGAACACCCTCAGGCAAACACTGGACGCTGCATATACGAAGGAATTACAAGATGAAATGCAAGAAGCAATAAACGGAATAAAAACAGCAACCAGCACAAGGCACAGAAAAAGGGCAATAGACTACGCGGGAGGGGTGGTTGCAAGGATAATGGGGGAAGCAAGAGACAGGGCAATGATGGATGTCAACCTACCGAAACAAGCGGCGGCACCAGAACAACAACATGGACTACACCTCCCAAAAACCCTCCGCAAGGAAAGGGACGGCCACCTGAAAGAAAGGAACAGGTGCCGTGAGAACATAGCATTATGGAAGAAGGACATAGAAACACGAGAACAAGTAACCGAGGAAGTACGGACGGAAGATTTTGACAACCGAACAAGCGAAATGAGGAAATGGGAACAATGGGAACGGGAACAGAAAAAGCTTGCGACAAAAGAGGCAAGGAAGTGCATTAAAGAGCACGAAGCAAACCGAAAACAGAAAACAAGAATGAAAATGAGAGAAGGATACTGGGGCAACATAAAGCACTACCATAAATTGATATACAAAAAAGAGATAGAAAATGGAACAGCACCAGCTACAACAATACAAGCGATTGAAACCATACAAGGAGAGCTAGTGGTAGGACACCAAAAAGTGGCACAGGCAATGGGCGAACACATTGCGTGGTCGGAACCATACAAAATGAAGGAACCAGAGAAAGGACTTAAAGATACGCCACCCTGGCTTGACGAAAGGTACAAGAACTACATGAAGGAAAACCAATGCAAAAGGCCGGACCAAACAAAAGTAAACCTAAATGTGGACAAAGAGGCCTATCGACAGGCGGTGAAGAAAATGAAAACCAACAAAGCAGCCGGGCCCATGGGGATACAAAATGAAATACTGAAACAGATGCCGGACAGATTCCACGACCAACTGTGTGAACTCATGAAATTAATGTGGGAGCATAGACACACCCCCCTACCATGGAAAAAAGGCTACTTCTGCTTCCACCACAAGCAGGGTGAAGTAACAAAACAAAAAAACTACCGACCTATAGCACTACTGGATTGCCTGTTCAAATTATACACTACAGTACTCACAAAAATGCTAGCTGACTTCTGTGAAATAAACGGCATGCTCTCGGAAGCACAAGAGGGCTCAAGGGAAAACCACAACACAATGAAGCAACTCACCAGGGTAACCAATGCCATTGAAGACGCCAACCTCTCTAAACGAAACCTACATGCAACCTACGTGGATTTCGAAAATGCGTATGGCTCGGTTGACCACAAAAGACTCATTACGACACTAAAACACCTAGGGGTGCCACCACAACTTACCGAAGCTGTTAGGGACATACTGGGCGAAAACGAGGAGGACTCCATGCAAATGAGAGCAAAAGTAGGGGACCAGGTCTCGGAAGAGGTGCCAATAAGAAGGGGGATTCTGCAAGGCGACAGCATGAGCCCGCTACTGTTCATACTATACCTGGAACCTCTCCTTAGATGGCTAGAGGTGGGAGACCATGGATACCAGCACAAGTATGCAACTGACAGGGAGCTCAGAGGGGAACTGAGAACCTCCTCCGGAGCGTTTGTGGACGACCTAATTATACTAACCAAACTAATGACAGGCATGGAGCAACAGCTAAAGAAACTCTCGGCATTTGGAGACTGGAGTGGACTCAGAATAAACGAGGACAAAACAAAGATAACAGGGGTGGAACATGGCAACAAAAATGTGAAAGAAAGTAGGCACCAAGGGGTGAAATGCGGAAGTCGAACGCTAAAAGTCCTTAAAGCCGGGGATACCTACAAATACCTGGGGGTCCTACTCAACATGCTGGGGACATGGAAAGAGGAGAAAAGAAAGTCACTACAGGAACTCAAAAGAAGAATAGACGCACTACTGGCAACCCCCCTCACACAAAGACAAAAAGAGTACTCCCTGAAGTCGGCCATACTGGGGAAGTTCAAATACGGACTCCACCTCGGGATATACACACAGGGTGAAATACAACGGGCCGAAAATCAGCTGGGAGCCGCGATGAAAAGAATATATGGACTCCCCGCGAATGGTACGCCCAATGAACTAAACACGGAGGAAAAAGAGGAATATGGACTGGGGCTCCAGTCCCTACAGGCAATATATGCACAGGAAGTATACACGGGACTGGCAGGCGCTGTTCAGAGTGAGGAAGACAAAGGGGCCCAGATGGGATACGGCAAAAGGGAGAGAAACCTTCAAACCAGACAAAGAATGTCACAAGTCAGCAGGTCCACAGCCGGGCTACTGGAAAAACACTTCGAAGAAAGGGGACACAGCAGCACAAGGAGCAAGCTAAAAATGGGACTGCAGACACAAACGAACACTCTGAGGAAGATGAATGCTCTGAATGAATATGGAATACGCGTGAAAGGAGTGGGAAACCACATGCAGGAACTGGGTAAAGAAACACTACCTATAATGAGGCAGCTGGGAAAGGCTAAAAGGGTATACACAAACGCGGAAATGGAGGGCACAACCAGAACGACCAAGCACCAAAGGATAATGGATACAGAATACAGAGACCCACAGTCGCAGCCCGCGACGACAGGCTTTGAAAAAATGGGAACAGTAAATGTAATACAGGAAACGAAAACTCAGCAAGCCACTAAGCAAATAAACTTCACCAAACTACTCACACTATTCAGAAACTACCCGGACCTCAAGAACTTAACCACAGCAGACGGGAAAAGTGCCATACCAATAGAAACACTGAAAGCAACAGGTGGAAGGAAACACGACACCAAGACGGCAACAAAGATAGCACAGGGAATGCTGCACCTATACCCATACATTTGCGAAGCACAACCCAACGACATTAAGAAACCAGGGGACCACTGGGACCATGTGTGGAACAGAAGGCTGAAACCTGAATACATACAGGAACGGAAAACAGGAGAGCTAGAGAGGTACACCAAAAGTACGGTAAGCATGGAAAACATAAGCGACTGGCCGGCACAAATAAAGGCGCTGCATGAGGCTGGAAACAGTCTGAAGGACATACTGCAACTACTGTCTATGTACCCGCTAGCCAACCAAACGAAGCATTTCGAACAGTCAGAGGTGGAGTGGACGGAACATGAGAAGGAAGTTCTGGGCATAGAAACCGACCAAGAAAAGGAGGAAGACGACGTGATGACCACCAGACACCCACGGGGGAGAGTAAAGAGGAAGTCAGGACAACAGGACAGAGGCCAGTGGTCGACACAGGAAGACCGAATGGACATGCTAGGACAAGAGGGAAACTACACGCCCGCCGGGATACTGGCAACCAGACAGTACCTGCAAAACTACACAGACTCGACCTCGAAAGTAACACAGTACGAAATACGGTGGACGGATGGTGAAGGAAACGAACAGACGACGTGGAGCACAGAAGAAACAGTAAGAACACACCTGCTCAAACACAACCTCTCCTCGGACCAAGGATGGAAAAACCTAGTGGAAGAATGGAAGAATGACAAGAGAGACAAAAGGACCAAACGTGAGCCCGCTGAAGAGATACTGGCAGGACAACCAAACGGCGAACAGAGGTACTGGAAAGAAGTAACGCACCTGGAAATATGCACAAGGGAAACGAACCCGGACCAGGACATTAGGCACATTCCAGGTGTGAAGGACAGACAACTGCGCACGGAAGGTGACACCACCTACTGCTATGAGCCGGAGGGAAGCCTTATAGGCACGCTGAGCACGGTAAAAGTTAGAGAACTGTACGACAGATATGCCGAGGCGGTGGGGGACAGCACGGCACAAAGGCCAACAGAAAAACAACTGGCCAAAAGGCTGAAACTAAGTGTAGAACACAAAATACATGTAAGCACTTTTGAGGAGGAAATAGCACAACTGCTGATAAGGTACTCCAGCAAGGCGGAGATGAAACACAGAAAAAGGAACCTCCAAAACCACTGGACCTTCCCTCCGGAAATGATGGAGGCGGTACACACAGCCATGGGAGTCCAAACAGAGGTATTCGCCTCCCCACTTAATGTACACAAAGACACCAGAACGTACTACTCGCAATACCCACGAGACTCGGTATTTGGGGCTGTAGGCTCGGCATGGGAAGAGCAATGGGAAAAACTGGGGTCATACCAATTCAACCCAGAGTACACAGCAGGGGACCTCTACAAAGCACTGAAAAAGGCAATTAACTCCACAAAAACGGCCGAACCCGTTCTGGGGGTAGGAATATACCCCACATATGCCAAAAGCCCGTATAGAAAACTGCTGAATAAGCACATGGGATACAGGGTACACGAGCTACTGGAGATAAAGGAAGGGCAGTTCACCTTCCTACCACCCGACCACTGGATGCAAGGCAACCTACAGAAACCTAAACAATGCAACTGGAACATGAGAATACTGGTAGTAGCGAATGCGGCAGGATGGAGAAAATACTGCCCGGACGCACTCAAAACCCACGACATATTCAGCAAGGCCCTTCTCAAGTGCCCGCAAAGCAAAGTCAGGACGATAGGCAGAGCATGCTACATACACAGGCCTCTCACCCTCAAGGATGCGGACAGGCGACCTAGGTCAATTACAGAATGGGAGAAGGATTGCGTCATAGACTCCGCGCCATGGATGAACCATGAACTACCGGTCATGCAAGCACTACCAGACGGCCACTTGGAAAACCACACAGAGAAGATAATTGAACGGTGGATGGAAGACAGGGAAAAAGAAGGGGAGCACAGAGGAGGGGATAAGGGGCCGAGGCCAACGACTATGGACGTACTAAGAGCTAACACCACGTGGAGTAGGGAGGAAATAAACAGAGACGCCCTAAGAAGGTGGGCATTACAATTTGCGGGCCCAGACACAACGGACGAGCACATAAACGGAGACCAATGGCTGCAGTGGGAAAGGGGTGAAATGGAGAAAGCAGAACCACCACCAGAAAGCAGGTGGGACAACCAAGGGAAAGGATACCCAGAGCCCCACAGGAGGCATGACAGAAACAATATGATTTACACAGATGGAAGCCAAAGAAAGGTCAAAAAGGAAAACGGGGAAGTCGAGGAAGTAACGGCGGCAGGTGTCTGGGACCCAAGAGGGGAACGGGCAATGAACCACATGCAAAGATGGGTCGGACGCTGCCAAACTGTTAACAGGGCGGAGCTCACTGCCATATATATGGCACTGACACTAGACTCAAACTCGGGAGAAGAAAAAGTCAGCATATGCACGGATAGTCTGACCTCCCTCTACCAAATACAAAACATGAAAAGAAGGCCGCACACGCTTGAAAGGCATGTACACAGGGACCTACTGTGGAAAATAATGAAACAAATACAAATGCTAAATAAGGAAGGAACAAAAGTGGCCCTATATAAGGTTAAAGCGCATGTGGGAATACATGGGAATGAAATGGCGGACGAGGTGGCAAAAAGGGCCTGTGAAGAAGGGGAATACGGCCTCAACCACGACAACACGGATACAGTGATGCTACTGGCAATATGCGAGGCCACAGGTAGACAACTGGAAGGACACCAAGCAATACTCAACCATGTAACAAAAAAGGTGAGGGAGGCAAAAATGACGGGAAAAACAAACATAATACAAAGACTAAAAAGGAAACTAGACACCGGGCCAGAAGAATGGGAGACCAAAAGACAACGCATTGAGAGGACGGAGGCAGAATACGCACAAAGAAACCGGGAGCCTACAGAAATAGAAACAGCCTGGGCAGACACCTGGCCCGACGAACCAGAATGGCAACAGGAACAGGAAGAGGAATTGGAACTCCAGAGGATGGAACGATTAGAGGAGGAGGCATTAATACAGGAGCAGCAAGTACAAACAGCACAACAAGCTAAACAAAAGAGGGGGCAAGGGCGAGAGAGCACACGGGGAGTAGAAATGAATAAGGAACAGGCATGGAAGACAAGAACAATACAGAAAGAGGAGGCATTAGAACAGGGAGAAAGACAAAAACGAAGAAGAACCCAAAGCCAGGCAGAACCCGACCAACCAGCCCTACGGGAAGCTGAAGGGCCGAGGGAAGCCCAAGGAGAAACTGCACAAGGGTCAACCCAGAAACTGATGCTACCGGAAACACAGAATGTGGACATGACAACACAGCAGGACACCGCAGCCGAGCTCAGAGAAATGGCCCAACAACAGGAGGAAGCACAGGAAGAATGGAGAGCACTCCAGGAAATGGTACAGGACCAGGAAGCAGCGCAAAAGGAAGTACACCAAGTGAAGGAATGGAGAAAGGCCTCGAGGGAAAAAATACTGACAGCAACACAAGAAAAGCCAGAAAAATACATGCAGCACCTGAAAGGTGATAAAGCCATGCACAAGCTCTCTAATGAATACTGGAAGAAGGGAACAGAATACCTAAACGAGAAAGACGTGACAGTCCTACTAAGATGCCGGGCGAACAAACTACCAGCAGGACCATACAAAAAGCAGCAAAGAGGGAGAAGGCCGCAAAAATGCAAATGCTGCGGGATGCCCAGACAAGTAAACGCGGGAGGATTCATACGCACAGCCCATGTGCTGGGAGGATGCACAGAGAGGGAGATAAAGAACATGGTAATAAGCAGGTCAGATGAGACCACCAAAATGATAGCGAAAGCAATTAGCAAAGGCAGGAAAGGAGGATGTGTAATAAGAACCCATGCGGGGAAAAAAGGGAAAGGAATGAACAACGGAAGGCCAATAGAAGACTTCCTCCTCACAAGGGGGCAATGCAGACTGGACGGACGAAACACACCGGCACCAGAACACGGAAAGGACACCATACCACACTACGTGGACATAGTAATGCTTGAGGGAACTGAAAAGGGGAATGAGCAGCCTGGGTACACACACCAAAAGGCAATGACGGAAGCGGGCCACATACACCTGATAGAGGTAACATACACAGACGAAATGAGTTGGGAGGAAGCACTAAAGACGAAGTACACAAAATACACACCGCTAGTAAAGCTACTAGAATTATATGGCTACAAGGTAACGCTACACGTGATGGTATTCGGCAATACGGGAACGATATACGAACACACGGAGAAAATACTGACCAAACATTTAGGATTCGACAAACAAGAAGCCCTACACCTACTCAGGAAAATACATGACCTAGCGACAGGATTTGCAGTAAGCCTAAACAGACTATATAGAACGAAAGTAGACAAGGAACCAGACTAAGGGACAAAGAAGAAAGAGTCAAGGGGACTCACAAAGCCCCACACCCCGTCCAAGGGTGTCTCTTTTTCTTTTTTTTCTTTTTGTAAGTGGGGTTGGGCAGGTTGCTTACCGTTCTGGTGATCGGTCCCTCTTCCCTTTGAGGGGCTGCTTTGGCCTTCCTTTTCTTCGTCGGGCTTTCCGTCTCGATCTTCCCCTCACCAGCAGCTGTGCTTGCAGGTTCGTTTTTTCGTTTCGGGATCGTTTGACTCCTGGTGGCCGGGCTCGTTTCGATCGGCCCCAGTTCAGTCTGGGGTGGCCCCCCCTTCTCCTGGGGGGGGGTACTGTCTGGCGCCCCTCTCCGTCGTGCACCGATTGTTGGCTCGTCAGTGCGTCTACCAGTGCCTTGATGGAGGCCGTGGTGTTTCGTGTTTCCCCGATGAGGGCCTTCGAGCTCTCCTTCTGGCCGGCGACCACCGAGCCCAGGACGATGAGTAGTTCACGGTGACGTTCGGAGGTCTTTTCGTCCTCTGCTATCTGGAGGTCACGAAGTCTTTGTATGTTGGCGGGGAGCCCGTCGTTGAAGAGTTTCAGCTGATGTGTGAGGTCGATGAGAGTCTTGGTGACCTCGGGGGGGATCGTTCCCTGGTCAGCCTTACCTGCAGTTCTCCTAACTGCACTCTTGGCCGCCGCCTCCACTCGGTGGATGGCGGCGGCAGCCTGCTGCCCGGGGTCGCCTAGCTTCTCGTCCCCTACTTTCCTTCCAGGCGATTGGCGGGGGGCCCCTTTCATTTTCGCCGCTTCTGTGCCGGGCCCCTTCTGGCTCCACCTTCCCACCTCTAGCTCAACGGATGCGTACAGCTTCTTACCTTCTTTGTTTATCCCCGCCAGTACGGAGATGGTCTGTGTTCCTTGCTGCCCAGCCTCGTACAGAGCTTCGTATGCAGGCTGGGTTAGGACACAGTAGTGGTTGATCGTTCTGTTCCCGTTCCTCTTCCACTGGATGATACAACCTTGACGTAAGTGTTGGTGCATGCGCGCAGATGTGACATGGAACGTATGAACATCGTTGTCCATACGCTGGAAACCTAAGCCGGGCGTACGGACACCGTACGGACGACGCACGGACGACCAAATATGCCATTTTGTCCCTGCGTTGAATGCAATGGTGAAAGGTGGTTATCCAGTAAGCAAACTCTCCGGCACGTGCGTGCCAATGGACTTCATGGTGATCGATCGCCGTCACCAGAGCGACAACAAGATGAGGAGGAGACACAAGAACGCAGTGATGAGGAGGAATTCCCAGAAGATGTTGCCATCCACGAGGCAGCAAATGCGACGATCGAAAAAAATCAATCGGCTCTTCTTGGGACCTCAAGAGGACCCAAGCGCAGAGGTAGGTCCTCCTTATCAGCTAAGTCAGCAATTCAGCATTCATCACATCCATGTGTTCTTTGAGGATGTGTGTGTGTGTGTGTGTGAGCAGGAAAGTGTAGAAAACGTCCAAGCGTCCGCTAACGTCGTGGCGAACAATTTGGTGTTGGATCTTCTCGTCTCCCACAACCACCACAACAGCTCGCAGGCCTACTTCGATGCGATTCTGAACATTCTGCGTGTTCACTACATCGACAATGTAGCCGATAGTGCACATACTCTCATCGCAGAGGTTCCATCTACATATGCACAAGTGATGCAGAAGTGGAAGGAGATGTTCAAGGGATACAACGAAGTGGACGTTTGCCCCGAGTGCTCCGAATTCTTTCAGGACGAGCACGCCAACTGCGACAAGTGTCCGAAATGCCTGGAACCGAGATACGAGGACGGAAAGACGGTGAACGGGGTATACATTCCAGGTCGAGCTCGCTGTATTTTTCGATGGTGGCCGCTCGAAACGCTGTTCACCGTATTCTTCCTGACGCCGGAGTTAGCCATGCTAGCGCGTACGTGGTGGAAAGAAGGCATGTTGGACAAAGACCCCCGAGCGGAAATACATGGTATACTCGGTGAGTTTACTCCGAAATTTCAATCCATGACTGTGTGTGTACACCGCATGGACGTAAGGGCAGTACGTCGTCCGTAGGTACGATTGGCATCGTCCGCCCGTGTGGACAAAGCAAGTGCGGAATTCGTATGTCGTATTTCCCATTGCTCGTGCAAGCTCGTCCATGTAGGTGAACACCATATGGATGGTATGCACGTACGCCGTCCGTACGCACGGACAATGTTACCCACCCATGTGAACAGTTTAATTGCGGAAATCTTAGGTCTCATTTCCCAGAGCTCGTGCAAACCTGTCCATGACTGTGAACACCGCATGGACAATTCGTTCGTTCGTTGTCCGTACGTGTGTAAGTAGTTATCCACCCGTGTGGACAGTGAGTGTAAGGAATTCTTATGTATCGTTTCCCAATGCTCGTGCAGACTCGCCAGGATTTCTCAACTTCGTTCGCAACAAGTGGGACATATTTAAAGACCCGAGGAACATTGCCATTATGGCGTGTGCAGATGGCGTCCAATCCTTCAACGACGGCATTCGCACGGTGACTCCGCTGTGTTTTACGATTGTCAACTTCCCGGGAGAAATTCGCTGCAAACGAGAATACGTGATGACTTGGGGAATCTGGGATGGAAAACCGAAAGTCAGCAGCAAGTTCTACGACATGTTCACCTTGGAGGTTAACAGACTGACTAACGGCGTACGCATGTTCGATGTGATTACCAACACGGTTTTCACGTGCAAGCTCGTGCTGTACAAAATGCTCGAAGATTACATTGGCTTGAGCGACGCGGCGAGACGATTCGGAGCTAATTCGTACTACGCTTGCCTGAAATGCTGGATCCGGGGTACCGAGAAATCTGCAACTGGTCTAACGAAAATCATATATTCCTCACTACACCAAGGACTGCAACCAGGTAAACGCATGACCCCGTCGCTTGTCCCCTTTCCTTCTTCGGCCGTACGTACGGAGTATGTGTGCCCACCGCGGTGTGGACACCCCACGGACAGCTCGTGGATTTTAGCTTAAATTATGTGTTAAAGAACACCCTGTCCGGGCTTGTGGATACCGGCGTCCGCACGCGTGGACGCCTGGAGTCCGATGTGTTCCGTACGCGTGATTCACCGTCTAAGCGTGTCGTGTTGATTTTCGCCGTCATTGAGCAGGTGAACCAATCCCTTTTCGCACCAACAGCGAAGTCCGTGAAACCCAACAGCTCCACGCCAAGATGATCAGAGAGGGACGAGTGCCTAAACAAATCGTCGAGGAATTCATGAAGCAGAGCGGGGTTAAGGAACCATGCCCGATGTCAATCATTCCTGATTTTGACGTTGTACGGGACTACCTTCTCGACCTGATGCACATCTTGTACAACCTGATTCACGGCGTCCACTGCGTGATTTTTGGTGATGGTTGGGGACCGAACACACGCAACTATGCGCGGAAGATGAAGGTCCATCGATCGTGGGTTATCGCACCCCCACCCAGAAATGTAAGCGATCGAAGATCTGCTGCGAAGCGACTGGCAGGTAAGCGTGTAGGTCGTTTGCGAGTTTCTGCTGTTCCACACGGGTGAACACCGTGTTGCCGCCGGACGGACGGCGCATGTAACCGTACGGACGACGTATGGACCATCCACTGTATGCCTAACAATGTAAAGTCTTTGCAGACAAACCATCACCGTGGGGACTGTCACCGATCGCAAAGACCGGTGCAATCAAGTGGGTACGAGGTCTGAAGCTCGCGACAAATATGGGACCTCTAGCTAAGAAACTTCTGCAGGAAAAGTACAAGAACCCGAAAAAGTTGCGGAAGATGAAGGCCGCGGAGCTGGTGGTATCCCTCACTTTCTGGGATACTGGGCGTTATTGCATCCTGGCAAAATGCTGACGGGCAAGTTCTCCGACCACAATACGCGAGGTTCGTTGGTGAATTTTCGGTGGTGGTTCGAGAATTAACCGCCCCCTCAATTCATCCAGAGGTACGTTACGCCTAATCAACCCGTGTGCTTCCGTGTGGATGTTCTCGGACACCGTACGGACGCCGCACGGACGGCGTATGAAGCCGTTGTCCATCCGGTTGTTCCTCCACCATTCACACCTGGCATGTCCCGGTTCGAGATTAAGGTTGCCTCTCATTTTGCCTTTCAGGAAATGAACAAGCTGCAGAGCCGAGTCATGCAGTTGAGAGATGAGATGGAGCGGAACAACTCCCCTGAGGCGTTGGTGATTATGTCGCATCTTCTCGTGCACATTGTCGACCAGCTGAAGGACAACGGCCCTGCACGGGAAATCTGGATGTATGTCTTCGAAGACTATTTCGGGTTGTTGAAGCTGTCCATCAAGACCCGCTCACAACCCGTCGCCAGCATGATGAAAGGACTGGAGTTGCGGCGAACGGTTTCCATGGTTGCTGGCATCAAGCGAATGCATCGAAGTGGTCGAGCTCCCCAGTATCGACCTCCTGCAAAGCAGAACATCTTTACAACGAAATCAAGCACTGTGCGGCCAACCGCTGGTGAGCACATCCCTAAGTATCATGTGTGCCATGCATGTTAGTCTTTCCATGCGTGTGGATGCTTTTTAAGTACGTGTGCACGAAGTCGTTCACACGTGTGGCCAGCGATCCATACGCACGGACGGTACTTTACTATTGTCCGTTTGGTCAATACCACCTGTCCAAGCGCGTGGACGAAGAGCCCACCGTGCGGACGACGTCGTCCACATGTGTGGAATACCTGTCCGTACGTACGGATGGGTTTTCACTATTGTCCGTTTTTTTTCTCTTCAGTCTTCTTATGAGACAACTAATTCGCTTGCGCGGCGTCAATCGCAACAGATGACAGAGAAAAGATTCAAGTCTACCTTCGTACCGAGTTCCCCGAGTACGACACTCTGTGCAAAAAGTTCGACGACACACTCGACTCATTCAACAGGTACCAACTTATGTGCATGTCTGTAAATTGTGCGAACGCCACGTGGACGGCGTACGGACGGCGTACGACCACCGTATGACAACGTACGGAACATTGAGTCCACCCGTGTGTACTTGCGAATGCAGGAACGTTGGACAACGGAATCGTCGCAACCGACGGGCGGGTCGTCGAAGGCCGATGACGAATGACGTGGTTCCGGTGTTTCTACAACCAGACACGTGGAGAAGGTGCCCAAGAACTTTGCAGATTCAGCCTTCCACCGAGGAGGAGCAGACCTTCGCCTTGGCCGGGATCGCCCCGTGGACGGAGTATCCTAGCATCAAGATTGGGCGTGAAGATTTTCGAGTGCACGACAGCGACATTGGTTTGAAGAGTTGTCAACGGTATTTCAAGAGCATCTTTCGAAGTCCGGGAGTGCCAACTCCAGCTCAACTTCTTACAGGCGAGATACCGGACGATGACGTTGAAGATAGGTATGGGGAAATCATGAAGATCGTCAAGCTTGATCTTCCCGGTCACGAGATCTTTCTGTTGAAGGCCCGTTGGTACCCAAAGGCGGCTGCGCTTGCGGACGATATCAGCAAGAACATTTACCTGCGCAAAGACATGCCATGGGACGTGTCTCAGCCATTCGTTCGCGCAAACAGCATTGAGAATCAAGTGGTAATTCAGGATGTTCCTTTCATGCCGGCTTGGCTTGCCCGGTACAAAGGAAATGTTGTCCCTTTGGCCATTTGACGACGAACTGATTGCTTGCAAGTTGTGTTGGATCGCAAGGCGGATTTCTTCCGTGAAATCGATGATAACAGTAGTAGCGAGGATGACCGTAGTAGTTCATCTGATTCAGATGATTGCGGATGATACACGATGTATTATATATGTAAATAAACCGTATGTGCGCGGACACCTATATTCACACGCATGATTCCGCTAATCCATACGGGTAAACCCTTATCCACACGCGCGGATGTATGTGTCCACACGCGTGTTTCAACAAACTCCAATTTTGACGTCCATACGTATGGATTGGCGAATTCCGATCGTCCATACGTCTGTCCACACGTCGTCCGTACGCATGAGTTCGTTCGTTGACACGCCCCCGTGGTGCCCATATATGGCTGATGAAGGGGCAAGCAACGCTCGAGCACACCCAGGCCCGGGTGCAATGGCTGTCCACACGTGCGGACAAGCGCAAACGAGTGGCACGGCACGGGCCTCACACTGTCCATACGCCCGTCCACACGTCGTTCGTACGCGTCGGTACGACCCAGGGACACGCCCCCATGGTGTCCATGTGGCTGATGAAGGGGAAGGAAATGCTTGGGTACACCCAGGCCTGGGTGCAATGGCTGTCCACACGTGCGGACACGCGCAAACGAGTGGCACGGCACGGGCCTCACACTGTCCATACGCCCGTCCACACGTCGTCCGTACGCGTCGGTACGACCCAGGGACACGCCCCCATGGTGTCCATGTGGCTGATGAAGGGGAAGGAAATGCTTGGGTACACCCAGGCCCGGGTGCAATGGCTGTCCACACGTGCGGACAAGCGCAAACGAGTGGCACGGCACGGGCCTCACACTGTCCATACGCCCGTCCACACGTCGTCCGTACGCGTCGGTACGGTCCAGGGACACGTCCCCATGGTGTCCATGTGGCTGATGAAGGGGAAGGAAATGCTCGGGTACACCCAGGCCTGGGTGCAATGGGTGTCCACACGTGCGGACAAGCGCAAAAGAGTGGCACGGCACGGGCCTCACACTGTCCATACGCCCGTCCACACGTCGTCCGTACGCATCAGTACGTCCAGGGACACGTCCACATGGTGTCCACATGGCTGAGGAGGGGGCAAGCAGTGCTCGGGTACACCCAGGCCCGGGTGCAATGGCTGTCCACACGTGCGGACAAGCGCAAAAGAGTGGCACGGCACGGGCCTCACACTGTCCATACGCCCGTCCACACGTCGTCCGTACGCGTGGGTACGGTCCAGGGACACGTCCCCATGGTGTCCATATGGCCGAGGAGGGGTAGAAGCGGCATTTCTCGCAGTCCGCACGTGTGGACAACATTTTCCAGTGGTTCATGCGTATGGACGGCACCTATCCATACGGTCGGAGCGTCCACACGCGTAATAAAATCAGGTAAACTAGCATACGTCGTCCACACGGATGCGCACGTACGGACGACGTATGGATTTATCGTATGGACACCGTATGAACATCACTTTTACAAATTAGACAATTTCACACGTGTGGGTTTAGCAAAAAAAGCGTCCATAGGGTGTGTGTACGCTGTCCACGCGTCGGACGGACGGTTTTCCACGCGTGTAAAAAGGCCAATAATTTGTAGGGCCTTCAGCTCCGTGATCTTCTGCAGCAGTGCGTCGTACTCGCTGCTAGACAGGTGCGCGGAGATGCCGTCCGCGCCAGAAGCCGCCTTCCCCCCGCCCATCTGTATCAAAATGTTGCAAATGGAGCCGCTTTCATTCGCGGCGGAGATGCTATGATAATAAGAGCAGATGGTCGTTGCTTTTTTCAACAATTTGTAGCGGAGAATGATTATGACGACAACGATGCTAATAGTCGGTATACCTCGGCAAGTCTCAATCCTTTACGCACATCGGGTAGTTGCACCATTGCAAAAAATCTGAATATAGGGCAAGGTTTGTTTGTAAATCCAGCTAGTATGCCGCTTGAAGCTGCCGCAGCCGTTGGACAGTTTTATATAGAAGAAGATCCGCCGGGTGGTAATAAGTGGACTGTGAAATACAAAAAGACTTAGCCCGATATAAAAAATCTTAGGTTTATAATATATAGACATGTCCGCATTTTGTTTAGGAGAAGACGCATTCATAAAAAATCTAGATGTAAATTCATTGACTAAAGATGGAACACCTGTCGTAGGTATAAGTGACCCATTGGTAGTCAATACGGTTGAATGTCAAACGCTAGGCTCGATTGAAAATCCACTTCAAACGATGCACATCGGTAGCGATATTCGGTATCAAAATGATATTAAGTGGATTGACACACAAGACCCAACACTCGAGCGTGAACAAATGTCTTTATTGACAGATGGCTCACTGAAAGTTCACACTTCGATAAAATTCAATGATTTTGTATTAAACAACCCAGTCTCCAAATCACGATTTTCAGCGGGGCTCGATGACCTTGACAGCTCTTTCGAAATCAAATCTTTAGACCCGGTCGAACAAACACGAGTTAAAATTGGAGAAACAGGAATCAATGAAATTATCTGCCTCCAAACCACAATTACTATCGAAACATTGGGCACTGGGGTATTAATCAACGACGGTCCACTCGTGCTTAATACAGGAGACATCACGTTGACTGCAGGTAAGTATCGCGGTGATGGTTCACTATTGACAAACTTACCTTCTGGTGCTAATCAGAATCTACAATCAGTCACTGACCAAGGTAGCACGACCACAAATAGTATTAGTGCTTCTGCATTTGTGGGTGATGGGTCAGCGTTAACAAATCTCCCAGTTCAACCTGATACATCTACACTTCAAGATGTGACTACCCGAGGTGCTACAAGCGACGTAGTTGATGTTTCATACACCGGTACAGGTACAATGATTGTCAATCAAGAGAAACTCAGTGGAAATAATCTTAGAATTGAATCAGGAAGCGGCGGTTTAGGTAAAGTATCAATCGGAGAACAAACTCAAGGATTTACCAATGCCGACCACATTGGAGACCGTTCTATAGCAATCGGCCGCAATGCATTATCTATTAACAATACTACAAGTAATGATACGATTGCTATTGGTTCTGGTGCAGGTAACAATAACTGCGGTTCATTTGTTGTGGCAATCGGTGACGATAGCGGTCAGGTTAACTGCAAAGATAAAGCAGTGAATATTGGATATTTCTCGGGGGAATTTGCTTGCGGTGAGAATTCCGTAAACATCGGTGCTTTAGCAGCACAAAACAGTACCCAGAGTGCGGTAAACACAGATAATACAATTGTTTTGAATGCAAGCGGGGTAGAATTAAATGCCGGTGTTGCAAGTAGTTGCTATATCAGACCTATCAGGGCCAGTCCTGATGTCAGTTCTGAAAGTCTACAATTGTATTACGATTCTAGCTCAAACGAAGTGCGAACCGGTGCTATTAATAATGGAAGCATCGGCAGTCTTTCTCAGGTTCTAGCTGTGGGAAATACCGGTACAACAATGGAATTAAATGAATTAAATTCTGCATCTGTTATTTTAAGTAACTCGTTAAATTACGCTTATCCAAGTTCGACCAACTCACTCACACTATCAAGCGTACCTTTGACACTCATTACGAAAGCATATGCTCATACGACTCTTCCAGCAAATCCGATGAGATTTACGGGCGATGTATTTACATTTGTTAATAACACCGCCGATACGATTACAGCTTCGACTATTGTTATGTTTGATGATAAACAACGTGAATGGAGTCCAACCGTTTAATGACTCTTATTCTCAAAGTAACCAGAATTGTACACCCATCGGTGTATGTATTCAAGACAGTGCCGCAAGCCAATCGTGTTTCGTATTGATAGGACGTGGGTTCACTACTTGTAGAAATGCAAATGCTTCTGAGAATACGTACGTCAAAGGGCAACGCGTGAAATGCATAGTAAATGGTGAAATCATTAGTGCTCAGATTAGTGCAGGCGATTCGATTATTGGTACAGCTATGGAATCTAAGGTTGCCGGAGCTGGTGAAGGAGTATTAATTTGGGTCAAGCCAGATTTCAATTACTTTACTTGAGAATGAGAGTATGATTGTTGCAATAATTTTCGTTTTTGATATCGTTCACGTTGTTTGCGCTTATTTTCTTCGTGATTTTTGTAATAACTTTTCATAGTTTTTTCGCGACATTTGCAAGCATTATCCTTTTGATATTGTTGTTGATATAATTTAAACTTTGAGTTCGCACAAGTATATCTAGTATATGTGATATTCAAATCCATATATGTTACTATCTAATACACCGCCATTCTTTAAATTAATTATATACTTTTACAAAACCATCATACCCAAAATCTGATACCCATTTCTTGTGGTGAATATGCTGCGTGGTCAAAACAAATCATTAGTGTGTGATTTACTTATCATTTACTTACATCTTCTTACATCTTCTTACATCTTCTTACTTTCCCATTTTTCATAAAAAGGAAGGTTGGGCGGTGGGCGGTGCTACTTTTTGGAAAAGTTTTTCAAATGACAATAAAATGAAATGATATATTTATGTGAATTCTAAAATACTTTTTGAAATTGGTGTTTTGTCTGAGGGAGTTTGTTAGTGTCATTGTTGTATTCCTTTTGGCTCCCGTTTATCATTTCATGAAGGGTGTGCTTGTTGTTGGTACAAGTGAAGTCTAGCTTCAGCTTGAAGCACAGTGTCTCAATGTTGGCTATGGAGATGACTCCTTTCCTGCTGTATACCGGGTTGTTTTTTGTAGTGTCGCTGTTGGTGCTCCCTCTTTCATCCTTAGGTTGAGTAATCCTATCTTGAATTACTTCTTTTAGGTCCTGGATGTGTAATGTGGCCTCGGAGCTGTGGTGCTCCCCTTCAATGTTTCCTTCTTTTAGATAGGTGAAGAATGGTAAGTGCTCGTTCCTGTCACACCATTGCCTCCATTTCTCCGCTGTTCTGGTAACCCAGATCCCACAGGTGTGATTATCCAGTTGTTGTCTGAACGTTGATACCTCTACATTCCAACTTTTCCCTTTCATGGTTTTGTGATGTTTTTTCAACCAGGAAGAGAGTGCCCCTTCAAGTTTGTTTTGTGTTTCGGTTGTTGTCATTACTCCAAGGGAGTCATAGATGTAGGCTTCTATATGTTGTTCGTTTGTAATTCGGAGGGTTATGAGTCTCCAATGTTCACCATTGCTTACCCCGAAGTGAGTCCTCAGATGTTTGCCCAATGCTTTCCTGATGAGGTGTAAGAAGCTTGGTTCTCCAGTTTCCAGTTTTGAAAGGAGCTCGTCGTAGCCTATGGGGGGGATCGAGCTTTTGTCCTGTAGCCTGAGGGCCTCATCTAGGTGTTCAGAATCAATCCCTTCTCCGTTGTATCCTGTTTCTGCTTCAAGTCTGTTATTGTTTAAGGTTGATGACTCAGCGGGCTGCCCCCCTTTTCCCCTCATGACCTCTTTCCTAGTAAATGGCACTTTAGGCATATTGCTTCCAGTGTGTATGGCATCTAACATCTTAATAGGTGATGCGTGTTGTGCTTGATTCCAGTTGACTGGGATTCCCCTTTTGTCCATGGTTGCTGGGTTTGTTTGCTTCTGTGTGGATGTTTGGGTGTTGTTTCCTTTCTGCTAGTGTCTTCATTAGCTCTTTCCTCGCAGGTATATGCAGGTGTGTATTCGGGTCATGTTTGGACCGTCTGCCCCTCCGTTGTGTTGTGAAGGTTCTTCCTAATGCATCCTTCATTACCTTGAATCGTGCATTTTGGTGAGGTTTCATTTTATACTGTAGTCTTGTTTTGGTTTTAATGTGTGCCCATTTGATCCAAGTTCTGGGTCCCGGAGTGTTGATTTTTGTCTTTTTTGCTTTGTTGTGTGCTAGACAGGATGCCAAGTGCCATAGGAGTATGAGCGGTCCTTGTGATGCAATGAATTCCTCTCTCATCCGTTTTCTTTGAAGGGTTAAGTAGCGGGCCATGATGTGGAGGGTGATGATTGACATACCTTCAATTGGAGTGCTCATCTTGTTTGTTGTTGGGTTTGTCTTCCTGACCATATTAGCAATTATGTGTTCCTGCAGTAATGCCCAGCCTGTTACTTTGGGGATTTGGCCCGCAGGCGGTTAGTGCTTTTGTCATAGTCAACTTGCTGCAACAATAGTTTATATATTTTACACAGGACCCGGGGTTTTCTGGGCGATCCCCCGTTGGCAAGGCGGACACCGTGCTAGGCCACGGTGCTCCAACGGGGCAAGTGTACAGATGCCTTGTCTTTAATGTTCTTCTTCTTCTGTTTCTAAGAACTGCTTGCAGCTGTCTGCTCAACCTAAATAATTGCTGGAAGATAGGTGAGCTAGTCTCCTTCAGACCTAACTCAGCCACTAACAGTGTTGAAGGATTTGTTCAGTCTCTTCTTGGTCAGTCCGCCTGAGCCAGGGGTGCTTCTGTCCCGCTTCTCCCCTTTTCCCTTCTGTTCAGGGGTGAGGCCCGCTTCTCCTCCCTGAAGCATCCTCTCATTGTAGCACATGCACTTGATGTGGTTGAGCCTGGCAATCCTGTCTTCTCCGTGGGTGACCGAGCTGCAATACTCAAAGCCCTGGAAGTAAGAGAGCACCAGCCTCCCCCTTTCCTGACCCTGCACCAAAACCTGCATCTCGGTGGGGAAATCCATGATTTCCGGGGGTTCCTTTCCATCAACGAGATAGTCATCGCCACCCTTCTGCAGCGGCTCACCATCCTCCCCCTTCTTCATCTTCAGGAACAGCACCTGTCGTGTGTTTCCCATATTTCCTGGTCTGTTAGCCTCCGATAGCTTTGTTGTGGTTCAGGGCACATATCTTATCTGGGATTTTCCACAGAGTCCTCGGGAGAGTTACATATCTCACATGGAGCAGATTCTAGATCACTCTCGTCACATTCCGAGGACGAATTCACAACTCGGTACACCTTCTAACGATCTAGTGAGAACATATTAATGATGTGCGCCATGTGCTCATGCAAACGTTCGCTCAATTAACTCCTTCTTTGTTCCAAAAGAGCTCAGCCCGATCCGATCATCATCCAGCATACGAACATAATTCGATTTGATCCCCGCACCATGCTTCAACCCTTTAATACTTGGCCGACACAAATGAATCACTTTCTCCACCACCAAGCGCATCTCACTAAATTCCAGATCCCGTTGAATAGCCTCTGATGCAGCCTCTTTGCGCTCCTCTTCCTTAATGAAATCCTTCATTCTCTTTTCACTGAAGAATCGACGCAGACGAGCGACACCATCCTTCGAACCAGGAAATAACATGTCTGCTAAGCGCGCCTGCATAACCAAAGGTCTCATCACACAAAGTATTCAATACGATAATAATTCCATCATTCACCTAAAATGACTCTGCCTACGATGCGACATGGAGTGGCACTTTGATTTGTATCAAGTTGTGTGGAAATGAACACCCTACGAATACTCAAGGCGTGGGCACCACCGGGAACCTGATCATATGAAGCATAACTGACAATTGCCCTTCAAGCCATGAATTTGACGGACGTTGAACTCTTATAATATAAAAGCTATGGGATATTCCCCCGCAGGCGCCGAAATGTTGGCATTTCTCATGTGTTTTGAGCAATTTTCAGTGGTAATCTGTTGCGATTAGGGCTGAGTACCCGCACCCCCCACTCTGCTTTCGTGGCAGTTTTCAAGGCAGTTGTTATTACTCACAATATCAGAATTAGGCAGATTTTTCGAGCGGCCGCTAGCGCGGGGCTTTTTTCCATAGGGTGACCCCCCCATAGCAAGACGCTTTTCGGTCTATATATTCGCAGACCCCCCTAGCAGCAACGATTCGCCTCAGGTAGACCCCCTAGCAGCAACGATTTCGGTTCAGGTAGGGACCCCCCCTAGCAACACGCGTGTGTCCTATCTTGCCCCCCCAGATCAATGTTCGCCCGCCCTGACCTGCTTCACTTCCTTTTTGGTGATGTTTGCATATTTCCTTCCTGTCAACTTCAGGGATCTGAACTGGCCCTTGAATTTCTCATCCTCTTCTTCCTCCTCATCCAACTGGACTGCATTGTTGAGCTCCCCCCTCCGGATTTTGGCTGCAGTCTCCTTGATTGCTTCCCTATCCACCTCATCCCCTGCCAATGCTGTGTACATTCCTCCGCCCTTCTGCCCCTCCTGTTGGTCACACCCACTATTTGTGAGTTCATAATCTATTACCCGCCTTTCCTCTGTCAATTGTTTGTGAGTCACAGTTGTGCTTCTGTTTAAATACACTTCCGGTGTCATACTCTCCTGTTCTATTTGAGGTCTGGCTTTTTCCCAGCCTAATTGATCAATTCTCTTCCCCCCTATGATTGTAGTCATTTGGCAGATGACCTTTTTGTGGTTCTTCCTAAAGTGTTTCCTAATATGTGCAGTCTTTAAGTGTATGACGGTATAGCCCTCTACACCCCAATCATCCTTTATGACCTTTTGCCTGAAGTAGAAAGCTTGCCTATAAGTGGCAGGAGATGTTGCATTATGAAGCCTTCTGGGTGGCCCGCATTTAATTGTGTCGGGACATACCTCAGCCTCCTCATCCTCGTCCGACATGGGGTCCTCCTGTAGCGACCCTTTGCCTGCCCCCTGCCATAAACAGTCCTCCTTTAGTTTGGTCATATTAATGTTTGTAATTGTCATATTTGTGTTCACCAATTCCCTTAAACCTTGCCCCGCTTTAACTGACATGATTAGTAGCCACACAACTTTCATCATCATGTGCATCCCTAATCCCATCTTTCCCTTTCCTCCTTCAAATGATGTCTTCAGCAAGTTGTTATTTTCATAAAGGGTTGTTAGCTTCCTATTCTTTGCTACGTTAATACGTAAATCTTTTTGAAATTACCATGGCGACATCCCCCCTTCTCCCCGGCTGTCTGATTCATGATCGGGGCTCACTAGGTCATGGGTAATTTTGACCGGATTGTGCTCAGGGGTAGTCGATCCCTGTTCTTCCCTGACTTGGTCTAATGAGTGCTCCGGGCTGACTAGGCCATAGGTTACTCTTAATGGGTTGTGTTGCGGTGTGAGGTTGGCTTCTTCTTCTGTGTCTGTTTCTGTTTCTTCGGGTGTTACTGATAGTGGTGTATCAGACATCGGTGACATCCCCACCTGAGCCTCTGTACCATCATCGGGGGCCACAAACTCCTCCATCCCCTTCTCCTGCAGTTTTGTTACAAGCCTTCCTTTTAGTCCCCTTTGTGCTTTGTTTGCTATTTTAATGAAACAAATTATGTGGCTTGTGTTCGGGCCGCCAATGCTTTGTGATTTGTGATATTTGCTCAGTTTGTCAGTGTTTTGCATCAAGTACTCCATGCTTTGTGTTCGAGCATTCAAGGTTGGGTGCTCCATGGCCTGTGCCCTTAACTCCTATGCTGTTACTGTATGGCATTTGGAGTTTCTACGGCATGGTCGGCTAGACCGTTGCTTCTTGGTGCATATGAAAGCCATACGTGTTCGTGCTTGCAACCAAGTTCTTCTTGGCATCGTTAGGCACATTTTGAGCTATCGAATGCCTTGATAGGGGAAAAAATAATTAATTTAGATTATTTCTTTGTGATTTTAGATTAACTCATTTTCATGTTGATTTTAGATTAAGTTTTCTTGATGTCATCCGGCTATGACCGGTGGTCCTTTTCACGACTCGTGTTCAAATAATGTGCACACAGGTCAAACGCTCTCGTTCCCGCTGGTGCCATCATGAGGAAGCCTCCAAAAAGCTTTAAGAAGATTTGTCTCGCTTGTGATAATGGTGGGCGCCGTTGTAATAGACACTCACGGCGTGTTCTGCTTGAAAAAAAGGCCTCTGTACTTCTTCTATATCCTAAACCCTTTGACTTGCCTTTTACCGCTGCACGCGACCGGCAAGCATCTTTGAAACTTCCGAGTTTCAAAGATGCGTTTTGTATTTTGGGTGCACCCTAATTTACAAAACGGCCGAGCGCTTCCCGTTTGTGCGGGATATTCACATTTATTCCATGGAATATTTCATATGGATTAACACACATAAGCACGAAGGCATCGGCCACGCATCTTTGAAACTAACGAGTTTCAAAGATGCGTTTTTTGTCATTTGGGTGCGCATACCCAAATAACAAATCAGCCGAGCGCTTCCTGTTGGCGTGGGGTATCCAACGCTTGAATGTTGAATATTCATTGTAATATGAGTTAGCAAGCGAGGTTGCAAAGGCATCGGGACAGAATCTACGAAACTGTCCTATGCCTTTGCCTTTGGGTTTGGGTTCGAACGTGACACCCAAACCCAAAGATGCCAAACAGCCGAGGGCTTCCCGTGTGTCCTGACGCACGAAACTTGGCACGAATACTACCATGGTACATATATATAAGTTACCAGAAGCTCAAGGCTTCAAGTTACTTGTGCGCGAAACGCGCAATTTATTTCTAAGGCAGATGTTTTGGGTTTGGGTTCGAACGTGACACCCAAACCCAAAGATGCCAAACAGCCGAGGGTTTCCCGTGCGTCCTAACGCACGAAACTTGGCACGAATACTACCATGGTACATATATTTAAGTTACCAGAAGCTCAAGGCTTCAAGTTACTTGTGCGCGAAACGCGCAATCTATTTCTAAGGCAGATGTTTTGGGTTTGGGTTCGAACGTGACACCCAAACCCAAAGATGCCAAACAGCCGAGGGTTTCCCGTGCGTCCTAACGCACGAAACTTGGCACAAATACTACCATGGTACATATATTTAAGTTACCAGAAGCTCAAGGCTTCAAGTTACTTGTGCGCGAAACGCGCAATTTATTTCTAAGGCAGATGTTTTGGGTTTGGGTTCGAACGTAACACCCAAACCCAAAGATGCCAAACAGCCGAGGGCTTCCCGTGCGTCCTAACGCACGAAACTTGGCACACATACTGCCAAGATACATATCTTTGAGTAACTTGAAGCTCAAGGCTTCAAGTTACTTGTGCGCGAAACGCGCAATTTATTTCTAAGGCAGATGCTTTGGGTTTGGGTTCGAACGTGACACCCAAACCCAAAGATGCCAAACAGCCGAGGGCTTCCCGTGCGTCCTAACGCACGAAACTTGGCACGAATACTACCATGGTACATATATTTAAGTTACCAGAAGCTCAAGGCTTCAAGTTACTTACTTTTTTTCAAGCAGAACACGCCGTGAGTGTCTATTGTGGCAAAGATGGCAAATAATAAAAGTCATTATGGGGAAAGAGTCGTTATTCACGGCCGTGACTTTTAGATTCACGGCCGTGAATCTTTCCGAATGGAACCAAAAACCGTTCGATTAAAATCGAACGGTTTTTGGTTCCATTCGGACATATGGACATCACGGCACGACAACTCTTCAGTGAAATATTTCGCATGGCATGGCGATAGCTCAACAGGTACAGTACAGCGTCATGGATGCATGCACCGGTAATAGCCGGATGACATTAAAAAACTTAATCTAAAATCAACATGAAAATGGGTTAATCTAAAATCACAAAGAAATAATCTAAATTAAATAGCCTATCTTGATAGGGGGTGTCTAAGGGGTCCGAATGGGCGTTTGTGGGGGGTAAATCGGTCGATTTGACACGCGGAAACGCCGGAGATTCCAGCATAGGAGTTAAGTCTGACTCCCAATCCTCCTTGTCCCGTGCTCTGCTTTTCATGGTCATGCAACTTGCTTTCTGTATTTTCCGTAGTGAATTCCGTGTTCGACCTTTACTTGTTCTATGCTCTCTACCCTCTGCTTTATATTCTGGCCGCCTATGCTTATGAAATTGTGTTCTGTGCCCAGTTTGCCAATGCTTTGTGCTCTCTGCTTTTTGTTCGGGCTGCCCTAGTTCTGTGCTATGTGCATTGTGCCCAACGTGCTGGATTCAGTGACCCGTAGGTCATAACTTATCTGACTCCCGTTAGCTGTACCAGTACTCGTACAGTACTAGGTGACAGATCCCTAGGTCACAGACACCTTATATTCGTTTATCTCTTATAATCAATTTACACTTGTATGAAAACTATTCAGTGACCGCACCCGATATAATACGTTATATTATATCTCACAGGTTATGGGCCCACCACGCTTCCACGGTTCACCCGATCTTCAACGACATTTTACTTCGTGCGTTGGTCTCTTTGACAATGCCACACTCTCCAGCTCGAAGGTGGGTTGACGCTTCCGCTCGGATTTCTCCGCGCGACGGAAAGCGTGCCCTTTTAGAGATCACCAAGCGGCTACTGCCGCCTGGGCATCGGCCGCTCCGCCATCACGAGGAGCTCCTAGGCATTTCTTTCGGGTCGGCTAATGACCCTGAACCCTTGGTTGCTCAATTTGACGAATGTCTTAAAGCTATCGCGGCTAGCGGAGCGGGTCCCCTGGATGACGAAGCAGCCAAAAGGCAGCTCCTGGCAGCGCTAGACGCTGACTTTTACAAGGAGGTGATTACCCCGCTCCGCCTGGACACCGAGTTGGCGAAGGTGAGCATCGAGGAGGTGTACACTCACGTTCTAGAGGTGTGGTGGAGTGCGAACCCTAATGGCCCTCCCACCCGCCCCAAGACAGCCGCACCTGTCCACACGCACACGCCTCTCGGACTGGCTTACGCAGGTGACGAGCAGAGTGGCATCTCGGACTTCCTCGAGGAGTTCGCTCGTATCATTGGTGAGGCCTCTACCCTACTCACCTCCCTCCGTCATGACGAGCGCGGGATTGCACCCGACACACCGCCGCCACGGAGTGATTTTCACCGTAGGCATGGGGGCGGTGGTGTAAAATTTCCACCGTCCAAGTGGCGCGACGAACGAAACCGTCGGACCGACGGTAAGTTTCACGGACGTAATCGTCACGTGGGTTGGAAGCAACGCTTCGCGGCATCCCCGCTCCCGAAGGGCGGGAATTGGCCTCAAGGCATGAAGCCGCAGGGTGCTAGGAGCATTTCTTTTCACTCCGCATCCTCGGCCTTCGTTCAGGAGTGCCCCCTCTGCCCTGGGCACTTTCACGACACTGCACGTTGCCCTGAGGTGTGTGGTTCGTGCGATGTGGACCTACGGGATGCCGCCATGGACGAGCCGTCGCACGAGTGAGAATGGCTTAAGTATGTGTCACAACTATAATGGAATATTTCTATGATGTTATGTAATCGCTGTGGAATCGCAGGAATTTAAAAAATACAACTTTTTTTCATTTTCCCAAAAAAATATTTTTTCAGGGTGAAATCGCCGAAAAACCGTTGTTTTTAGCTTGATTTGGCGTCCTACTCCATTATGCGGGTGAGGAGTGCAGCGATTCGTGGAATTGAGGGGTTTCACATATCACGTTATTAATCCTGATGGTCACCGCAATTTGAAATTTTGAAAAAAAAAAAAAATTTGGCTCAAATCGGTCGAAAATCGCGGTTTTTTGCCTGTTTCGGCCTGTCGCGGGCCTGTTTTGGCGTTCTACGCCACTCGGCGTGTGTGGAGTGCACATATTCGTGGAAATGAGGGTTTTCACATATCACCTAAGCACTCCTGATGGGAATCGCAATTTGAAATTTTGGAAAAAAAATTTTTTTGGCCCAAATTTCAACAGAAATCGATTTTTTTGCCTGTTTCGGCCTGTCGCGGGCCTGTTTTGGCGTTCTACGCCACTCGGCGTGTGTGGAGTGCACATATTCGTGGAAATGAGGGTTTTCACATATCACCTAAGCACTCCTGATGGGAATCGCAATTTGAAATTTTGGAAAAAAAATTTTTTGGGCCCAAATTTCAACAGAAATCGATTTTTTTGCCTGTTTCGGCCTGTCGCGGGCCTGTTTTGGCGTTCTACGCCACTCCGCGCGTGTGGAGTGCACATATTCGTGGAAATGAGGGTTTTCACATATCACCTAAGCACTCCTGATGGGAATCGCAATTTGAAATTTTGGAAAAAAAAATTTTTTTGGCCCAAATTTCAACAGAAATCGATTTTTTTGCCTGTTTCGGCCTGTCGCGGGCCTGTTTTGGCGTTCTACGCCACTCGGCGTGTGTGGAGTGCACATATTCGTGGAAATGAGGGTTTTCACATATCACCTAAGCACTCCTGATGGGAATCGCAATTTGAAATTCTCGGAAAAAAATATTTTTGGGCCCAAATTTCAACAGAAATCGATTTTTTGGCATGTTTCGGCAAGTTGCGGGCCTGTTTTGGCGTTCTACATGTACGTATATTATATACTCATGCGTGCGAAGTGTGCATATTCGTGGTCTCCAGGCCTGTTTCAGTTGGAAATTTGTAATTGCATACGAGTTGCCATCACGAGGAACACAAGCCTGTCATTATCAAAACATGAATATAATTTGTTATTTGGATAACGATTAGCTGGAGCACAATGGAAGCGTGTTGGACCCATAACCTAACACTTTTCAGGAAACATTTGCATTTCTTTTGCTCTTCACATCTCATTGCCAATAGGCACACTGCATAGCATTTCAATAAAAATAGCTTTATTTTTACATGCTTTTAAGTGTGTGAGAGAAAATCTCTTTTCGGAATATATCTCTTCTAGGCTGATTCACAGCTTCACATGCTTTTTAGGCTGATGCACAGGCTCCAATTTAACCATATCTAGGGGCGGCGCATGCCAGGTCCATAAAACGGGTCCCATGATTGCCGCGGCTGTGAGGACCACTCAGGCGGAAGCTGCCTTGACAAGGCTGCATTCAGCCTCATCGCCTGCCGTAAAGGCATCGTGACCAGCTGCTCAGGGTACTGCTGCTGCACCGCCAACGCATAACCTGGCATGGCATCATGGGCCGCACGGCCGTGGGGTGCCCGATAGGTCTGCGCATACGGGGTCTGCGCAGCATACGGGTCCAGCCCCAGCATCATGGGCGGGTACTGGGGGAGGGCGGCGAGGGCGCGCCCGTGATGTTGGGGAGGTACGCTATCCGAGTTATAATAAACCCCACCATACACCCACTCATATGGCATCTCCGGCGGAGCAGTCTCACCAGGGGAGCTGGGCGCGTGGAAAAGCACGGGTCTTGACGGTGCTGCTGCGGACGGTGCTGTTGCGGTGGCAGCTGCAGGCGGTGCATCTGTGGTGGCAGCTGCAGGCGGTGCTGCTGCGGTGGCAGCCGCAGGCGGTGCTGCTGCGGTGGCAGCCGCAGGCGGTGCTGCTGCGGTGGCAGCTGCAGGCGGTGCTGCTGCGGTGGCAGCTGCAGGCGGTGCTGCTGCGGTGGCAGCCGCAGGCGGTGCTGCTGCGGTGGCAGCTGCAGGCGGTGCTGCTGCGGTGGCCGCGGCAGGAGATGCTGCTGCCGTGGCCGCCGCTTGCGGTGCTGCTGCCGTGGCAGCTGCCGTGGCACCTACCTCCGGCCCTGGGGAGGCAGCCGACGCAATCCCTGCCTGGGCCAAGGCGGCTGCCCCCTGCGCCAACTGCATCTTCAAGGCCTGGATCCTCACCTGAGCCTCCAACTCGGCAATCTCCGCCTGACGGGCCTTCGACGCCAACACCGGAGGTTCAGCTGAGCTCGGTGTCACCTCCCTTCGCCCCTCCCAACCTTCCGACCGTGGCCTGGCCAAGTCCGTCGTCAGGCTCCCCGTCGCCGCGCGCTCCCTGTTAAACAGCTCCGCGGCGTCTGCACTATGATGATGCATCCGGCTGTCAATGGGCGTGTTGCGGCCCACTGAATCGTTGAAGAGGTTCAGGGGATCGAGCACTCCCCCAGGGGAGTGCTCGAAAGGCCCTGAAGGAGTACCCACCTGCGTATCCAGCTCCTCCAATGCCCGCGGGGCTCGCGCAGACAACGGCCCTCTTGGTATGCTTGCTTCTGCCTGCTCCGTGTCCGTGTCCGACAATTCGTCCGGCTCCGACTGTGCAGCACGAGGGCCATGAACTGGACAAGGGCTCCTGCGTTTCCTGTCGGAGCCACCCTCCACTGCTGCCGCCGCTGCCTGCTGCGAGCGCGTTCGTCTCAAAGACTGCAGTGGGTCACAAACCTCAGGCACTCTCTGAGTGGAGCCGAACGCGGGGAGAGTCTCGGAGATGTTCCCCTCAGCGCCTGTCCTCCGCGCCTTCACCCTGGTGCCTGGCTCCGGTCCTTTACCCCAAACAGGGGTCTCAGTGCCCGCGGGGCTACCTCCCCGTCCACGCTTAGTCCCCCGAGGAATTGCCAATGCCATCTTTATCCCAGACAGGGTTTCCGCCCGGAGCTTCTTCGCCTTCTCCCTCTCCGCTGCTGCAGCCTTCTCTTTCTTCGCCTTCTCCCTCTCCGCTGCTGCAGCCTTCTCTTTCCTCGCCTTCTCCCTCTCCGCTGCTGCAGCCTTCTCCTTCTTCTCCTTCTCCCTCTCCGCTGCTGCAGCCTTCTCCTTCTTCTCCTTCTCCCTCTCCGCTGCTGCAGCCTTCTCCTTCTTCTCCTTCTCCTTCTTCTCCGCTTCTGCTGCTGCTGCTGCTGCTGCTGCAGT
This sequence comes from Cymbomonas tetramitiformis, assembly GCA_001247695.2. Classification (NCBI taxonomy): domain Eukaryota; kingdom Viridiplantae; phylum Chlorophyta; class Pyramimonadophyceae; order Pyramimonadales; family Pyramimonadaceae; genus Cymbomonas; species Cymbomonas tetramitiformis. The sequence goes on along the minus strand of LGRX02033596.1, from coordinate 9,827 downwards.
CACCGGCGGCTTCAACTCGCCGGTCAACGTCTCCGCATGCCCCTTCCCATATGCCTGCAAACTTTTCATCACCCGAATCACCCCCTCCTCCACCAGACCGTGCTTAAAGGAATTGTATGCCTCATCAAAAAAGCCTCCTTCCTCGTTGATGTTGTCGTAGTATACTACCTCCCAATCCCTGGCTTGTGTTAGCAAACTTAGCTTGCTGTTCAACGCCGTAGCGCGGAACAGCACCCTCCTCCGCGGAATCTTACTCCCCACTGGATCCGCCACAAGCCACGGCCCATATACCCAGCATGCCGTCCCTTGTTTTGCACCTTCCCTTGGCTTCACGATGGGGCCACCAATCCAGACCACCTCCTTGTGCTGTTCGTGGTACACAACCCTCCCAAAAGCCACCGTATCCCTCAGAAGCTCCCGCAACGCCAGGCACGCATCATACTCCTGTGGCTCCCCAAGCACCACACTCCTCCCCATATCCTCGTCAACCTCATTGATCGCGTTCGCGAAGTCGATCTCCCGCTCCAGGGCTGTCATTGCCTGGGAAGGCTCCGAGGTAGTGGCTCGCTCAATTCCTTGCGAGTCATAATGCTTTCTTCTGCAAGGGTCATGCCCAACCACAAACTCCCAGGGCGACCTTGTTACAGTGGCGGATCCAGTGACCGGAAAAGTGGTGTTTTCCGGAAAGAGGTCTTCCGCCGCTGTAATGTAGGTGTGCGCCGACGCACGAAAAGTTCCACCGTGCATCTCCACCGCGTTGTGGATTAGCCTGCCGTCAAAGATCACCACGCTCTTTGCCGGCAGGAAGCAGGTCACCGGCCGAAGGGTGTCCGGGGTGGCCCCATCCCCCAACTTATGCGACTGGGGGTACACCGTAAACGGGTACATGTCCGTTAGGACAAGCATGACGGACAGCGCACCATAGTCCCGATGCTTCTCCTGAACCAACGCCGCCGGGTAGGTGAGCAGGGCGGTTCGCGCCATGTCACCTTTCGGCACCTCCAGCTTCCCGAACGTGTCCCCCACCGCAGCCATGACGTCCTCAGCCACCTGCTCAAACCGTTTGTAAAACGGCGTGCCCTCCACCAGGTTCCCGATCCACCTCTTCGGGTCCTTCAGGGTGTCCAGCTCCCCATTGGCCTTCTTCTTGAACGCCCTGAAGTTGTTTCTGAACGCGGAGTTTGGAGCCAAATCCTTCTGGAACTCTGCAACCAGAGCCTTAGCGGATATCGTGTCCTGCAATTGACCGACACAATACCCACCCTCTGCAAGCCTATGCCTCCAGTGTTCGTCCAGCAGCACGCCTTTTGTGAAGTGAGGCTGCTCCTCCGCATTCTTTGCCCCCTCCGCAGCAGGCACCTTAGGAGCAGGCGTCTCTCCAGCATCTGTGCCCTCCTCTGTATCTGGCACCTCCCCAGCGGACTGATGCTTTGAAACTGGGGCCTCCACAGCAGGCACGTCCACGGCAGCAGGCGTCTCTGCAGCAGCCGTGCCCTGCTCTGCAACTGGCTGATCCTCAGCAGACTTGTGCTGAGGATCAGGGGCCTCCACAGCAGGCATGTCCTGTGAAACCGGGGCCTCCACAGCAGGCACGTCCACGGCAGCAGGCGTCTCTGCAGCAGCCGTGCCCTGCTCTGCAACTGGCTGATCCTCAGCAGACTTGTGCTGAGGATCAGGGGCCTCCACAGCAGGCATGTCCTGTGAAACCGGGGCCTTCACAGCAGGCGCGTGGAAGAGCGCGGGTCTTGACGGTGCTGCTGCGGACGGTGCTGTTGCGGTGGCAGCTGCAGGCGGTGCATCTGTGGTGGCAGCTGCAGGCGGTGCTGCTGCGGTGGCAGCCGCAGGCGGTGCTGCTGCGGTGGCAGCCGCAGGCGGTGCTGCTGCGGTGGCAGCCGCAGGCGGTGCTGCTGCGGTGGCAGCTGCTGCTGCGGTGGCAGCTGCAGGCGGTGCTGCTGCGGTGGCAGCTGCAGGCGGTGCTGCTGCGTCGGCATCGCCTGCCTCCTTCTTAGAAATTAGCGACAACTGATGCTTCTCCACCAGCCCGCCTCCTGGTTCTGCGCGAACAACGGCTGCGAACGTGGGCGCCTCCTGTAACGGAGCTTCGTCCATGTTTGCAGCAGCCTGCTGCTGCGCTGCCATTCCCTCAGCCTTCTCCGCGCTGGCAGCAGCAGCACCAGTATCCGCAGCAGCCTGCCCATCATCAGGGTTCGGCGAGGCCGTGCACGCCCATTTGACAGGAGGCTGTCCAACGCAGAGATGGCGCCCGCATGTTGAAGAGTGGCTGTCTCCGGATTTTCGGCAGTTCTTGTGGAACCCGCGCTTGCAGGTCGCGCAGGTAACAAGCACTGGGAAGTGATTCTCCGAACCCATTCCGCAAAAGAGGCAGAACAGGCGGGCCAGGATCCCGCAGCGCCCGCATTCCCCTGGAAACCGCTTTTCCCCTGACGGTGTGAGCTGGCGCGACGCGCACCCAACGTGGAAGGAGTCGGAGCACATGTCGCAGGTCGCCAACGCCAGCCTCGTTCGATCCAACGAGTCGTCGGGATGGGGGCACCCTTCCACATTGCAGGCGGGTACTCCTTCACTCTCGGCGACACCTTCCACCAGTTTCCGCTCTGACTTCCGATCTGACTTGCGCCTTAAAGCGTTTGGCACGGCTGCCCCAACCGCTGCTGCATAGGTGAATCTGTTCTGCTTCATTATTAGAATATTAGCTCCCAATTTATACCAAAGTAACCGTCAATGCCTTCGTCCTCGATCCAAACGTCAATTGCGCAACGAAAACACGCGAAGAAAGTGCTATGGTCGCAGATAGCGTACAGTTCGCAGGTTGGCGTTACCGTTACAAGCACTCGAGCTCTCAGTGAGCAGATATCGCACTTTTGGTCCGACATGCTTACGGTTTTTAGGGGTCTCGTTCAGTTGTAAGATGTCGGGGGAGGGCTCTGATATACATTATCGCCCTCCCGATCATCCCATCTTTTGATCGTGTGGGCGAACCGACATGCCGATTCGAGCTTCCTGTGCGCAGGTATCGGACTTTTGGCCTGACATGCTTACGGTGTCGTGACGGAATTTCAATTAAATTATCTGATATGCATTATCGCCCTCCCGATCAGCTCATCACCTAATCGTGGGTGCGATACACGCGCCACGTGAAATATGACATGTCTGGGTGATAAATCATTACACGATCGAATCTTGAATCGAAATTTATGAATCGCCCGCAGGATCGACGAATTCGTTGATCGTGGGTGCGATACACACGCCACGTGAAATATGACATGTCCGGGTGATAAATCATTACACGATCGAATCTTGAATCGAAATTTATGAATCGCCCGCACGATCGACGCAGCAGTTGATCGTGGGTGCGATACACACGCTACGTCAAATTTGACATGTCCGGGTGATAAATCAAGAAATGGCGAATCGCCCCCACGATCGAACAGTCATTCCATCCTGGGGGCGATACTTACGCCACGGATACTTTTCGTGAAAGGACTATTCATATTCCTGATGCATGTGGGAGTCCGTGCAAAAGTTCAGACATGCAAATATGTTAATTGAAGGCGTGCTTTCGCCCGTAGACTCCTTACATGTTTGCCGCTTATGAGTGGCGTTTTTCGAAAAGGGATGCCTCCTCCTTCTTACCTTGTGGATGTATTGCCATGGCTCATGAGCCTCGGCGACATGGCGCGGAACTTGCCTTTGGAGTTTCCTATTGCACCAACGAATGTGGATCATGCAACAGAACTAGCGGGGCAGATCTCGGAGTTCGTCGATAAATGGAATGTGTTAACTGGGAATAAACCGAGCAGAGATCCTAGCGTGCTGCAGGCAGGTGGGGTTGGGAGGAATGCGAGGAATGCGCCCACACCTACCAGTACCGTTAAGAAAAGGCGCCTTGATCAGAATGCGCGAAGGAGGGAAGCTCGCTCTAGGAAGCGTTTAGACTTGGGCAAGGACGCGGTGGAGGTCTCTGCGCCTCAAGCACGGGTGAAATCGACGCTGGGTCCCTTAGGCGCCACAGCAGCCTCCGCAGGAGCCTCAGCGGTGGGTTGCCTGGTGCCGCATGGAAGTATACAACACTGGAACAACAAGCTCAAGGAGGTTTTCATGAACAAGCCGCATCTTATTGGTGGGGCGCTCTCGAACTTTGTGCGCACCTTACCCGCGGAAGAGATAGAAGCTGTGCGGCTAAGATTTCTGTCAGAGGAGGATCGCGTAGGAGGAACGATCGTGTCGAGCTTGCGGGCATCGTTCGCCGCTCTAGCTGGATATGGTTCCAGGCAGAACGCTGCCACGCGCATGGCGGGCGCAGCGATGGTATTTGGCAGAGACGTGGAGGGTGTTGAGGGTGCTGTTGCAAGCATCTTAGGGATAAATGTGAAGGTGGTGAAGGATGGACTCGTTGGGCACCGCAACTTGCTGTTGGGAGCTGCCCTTGGGACAGCGCAACGGCTTAATGCCGGTCTTCTGGCAGGGTTGGTCCTGGAAAACCTGCACATGGCCAACCGTGCTATAAGCGCGGAGCTGACCCACAAGATCCAAGCCTTCTGGCTGAGTGCTGGGATCAGTCGGGTGTCCACGTGTAAACGGGACGTGATCCAGCTGCGGCATATTGATGGAAGCGTGGAGAAGGTGTCGAAGCAGTGGTTGGAAATGACACAGTTGGAGGTGTTCCGCAAGTTCAAGAAGAAGTTTCCCGCCGAAAAGATCGAACTCCGATCTTTTGAGACTCGGAAGCCGAGGCAAGTGCAACGACTCACCCGAAGGGACACCATTTCCTGCTGCTGCAGGTACCACGAGGATATGCGGTTGGTGGTGGAGGCGTATGCTCGTTTCCAGGAGGTGGGCCACTCCGGCTGCAAGTGCACGGACGCGTCGTGTTGCCCTCGCGTTGGAGGCCTTCGGGCACGGCTGTCTGCCCGTAAACCATTTCCTGCTTTCCCGGACTTCAAGTGTGGTCGAGTGGAGGTGGGACGGTCAACCTCCGGTTTCACGGCATCGCTGCTGTGTCCAAGACAGCGGTCGAACGGAGAGCACGAGGACCACCACGACATGCCCTGCTTGGAGGGTTCTTGCAAACGGTGCGGGGGGCTGCAAAACTGGTCGTTGTGTCCGGCGGCGGTTTCCAACACTGCCACGCTGGACTGGCACACCTACGAGAACGTTCATATCGGAGTGGACGAGGACGGGAAGAACAAGCACCGGGTGCAGTTCGTCCAAAAGACGACCACTGCTGGTGAGCTGCTTGCAAAACTGCAAGCTCTGCTCCTTGGCCACGCCCCAGGGGAGTCCCCAAATTGTGTGTGTTCGGGCACGTTTGTGCGGAAAGCGGCGGACGGGAGTTGGAGGTTGGAGAAGTTGGTCGGTGTGCCTGCTGCCCAACCGTGTCGGTTTTTGAAGCCGTATGCCTACCACTGTTTCATGGCCACGCACTCCATGACAATGTTCAACAAGTGCAAGGCGGGCTTGCCTTTGGGGCACTGCCTCATATTGTTTGACTTCAGCGAGAACCACGCTCTGAACATTCCCAGGGCGATTCAGTCGTTGCACTGGATAGTGAAGCAAGCAACGCTGCTGTGTTGTGTGTTATGGCGGCACGCGGTTGGTTCCGTGGATGGTCAGACTTCCACCGAGGCCAACCCAATAATAGTGAAGGACCTGATCTACCTCATTAGCGACACCTTGCCGCACTCCCACCGAGGTATCCAGCATATGAGGAAACTTATCGTCAGTGAGTACTTCGTGAAGAGAGGTATACCTCTCCCCAAATTCATGCATGAGTGGGCGGATGGTAGTGCGGCACAAAACAAATGCGCAACCGCATTTGCCGACGTGGTGGAGAGCGGGCGGGAAGAGTCGGCAGAGTGGCGCAGTGGCCCCGAGGGCTTGGCATCCCGACACAGCGCAACTTCTTTGAGACGTCACATGCACGAGGTGAGCAAGACGCGATGGAAGTAGCGGTGAAGCATGAGGCGAGCTTGGCGGTGATGTCCACAACCGACAAATGGCATTGTAAAATACTGGACGCCAAAAGCTTGTACGAGTTCTGCATGGAAAGGTTGCAAAAGCCGAAGGATAGCGCTCGCGACAGAGGTGTTCAGTTCGGGCAAAGATTTTTCTTTCTGGTTGACGGCAAGGACGTGGACATCTCTGGACCTGGGTTTGACACGGTTGACCGGACTTTGGCGTTACACTCGGTGCGTGCAGGGGTGGGGTTGTTGGTGGGCTTGAAGCGGGACCGACAATGCTATTGCGATTATTGTTACGCGCAGTGCGCGAAGGCACAACCTGACACGGAGGGTTGCCTGTACCGGAGTCACGTGGACAGCTGGGAGCAGTTCACCTTGACGGAGGCAACCGAATCTGATGCCCGGCGCACCAGAACAAGAGTCGCGGAGGCCCGTGATGACGTGAGTGTGAAGGTTGCACGAGGAAACACTTTTGCAAGGCTGTCGGGGGGCGATCCTAATCACCCCTACTATTTGGTGAAGGCGTTGAGCGAGGTGAAGCAGGTGATCAACGCGGATGGGATGCGAGACGACTACTACTCGCCTGGTGGGGAGGGCGTAAATGCTACACCGGGGGAATTTGTCGTTGAAGGCCGATTTTATGAGTGGGCGGATGAGGAAAGCTGCGAGGAGTACTACATAGACACATCCAAGAAATGTCTGACATATTCGCATCATGTCGTGTGTGTGGAAGTGACAATGACCAGACGCAAATACCGCGGTAAGGAGTTTTATAGGTTGACCGATGCTGAGCACCAGCGCATTCTAGGGTTGTTGTGAAGAAGTATAACTATCACAGCAGGATAGATCACTAGAATCTTAGAACCCAAACAACACCATGCTGAATAGCATCTACTCTCGGCGTGTTGTGCATAACGCCCAACAGGGCCCACGCAAAATAAGCCAACATAACAACGATTCTGTAATCGATTTGGGTAATTTTCAAATTGTGAGTCCCATCAGGAGTGTTTAAGTGATATGTGTAAACCCTCATTTCCACGATTGTGTGCACGCCGCACGCGCCGAGTGGCGTGGAACGCCAAAACAGGCCCGCGACAGGCCGAAACAGGCAAAAAAATCGATTTCTGTTAATTTTTGGGCCCAAAAATATATTTTTCCCCAAAATTTCAAATTGGGAGTCCCATCAGGAGTGTTTAAGTGATATGTGAAAACCCTCATTTCCACGATTGTGTGCACGCCGCACGCGCCGAGTGGCGTGGAACGCCAAAACAGGCCCGCGACAGGCCGAAACAGGCAAAAAAATCGATTTCTGTTAAAATTTGGGCCAAAAAAAGATTTTTTTCCAAAATTTCAAATTGCGATTCCCATCAGGAGTGCTTAGGTGATATGTGAAAACCCTCATTCCCACGAATATGTGCACTCCACACGCGCGGAGTGGCGTAGAACGCCAAAATAGGCCCGCGACAGGCCGAAACAGGCAAAAAAACCTATTTCTGTTGAAATTTGGGCCCAATTTTTTTTTTTTTTCCAAAATTTCAAATTGCGATTCCCATCAGGAGTGCTTAGGTGATATGTGAAAACCCTCATTTCCACGAATATGTGCACTCCACACGCGCGGAGTGGCGTAGAACGCCACAACAGGCCCGCGACAGGCCGAAACAGGCAAAAAAAATCTATTTCTGTTGAAATTTGGGCCCAAAAAATATTTTTTTTCCAAAATTTTAAATTGCGATTCCCATCAGGAGTGCTTAGGTGATATGTGAAAACCCTCATTCCCACGAATATGAGCACTCCACACGCGCGGAGTGGCGTAGAACGCCAAAACAGGCCCGCGACAGGCCAAAACAGGCAAAAAAACGCGATTTTCGGCCGATTTGGGCCAAGAAAATATTTTTTTTCAAAATTTCAAATTGCGGTGACCATCAGGATTAATTACGTGATATGTGAAACCCCTCAATTCCACGAATCGCTGCACTCCTCACCCGCGTAATGGTGTAGAACGCCAAAACAAGCTAAAAACAACGGTTTTTTGGCGATTTCACCCTGAAAAAATATTTTTTTTGAAAAATATTTTTCGCAAAGTCCTAAGAATTCATGCGATTCCACTGCGACCGAAGTCCGATATAGCGATTCCATGGATATCATCGATTATGCATTTCGGCCATCTCACTCGTGCGACCGCTCGGACCTAGACGAGGTCGTTTCGGCCTTTCAAACCGCCTTCGACAACGAGAACGACGAAGAATTCGCTGACTTGTGCCACGAGCACGACCAGCCACTGGTGCGTACCGATCCTGAGCCTTTCACTTACCCGGTACGGCACGACGTGGGATTGCGTGCACACTATGCGGGCTTGGGTCATGGTGCTTCGGGCGCCGACATGGGAGATGTGCTATCAGATGCACGGGGAGTACTCGAGTCCCTGCGGTCTGCGGCTACGGCTGCACAGGTCGGTGGTGCTACCACAGCTGGTAAGCAACCACCACTGCACATCGGCACTTTGTCTGTGCCGCAGGTGGTGTGCGATGCACCACCACCTGCCAATCACGAGATCGACACGGGGCTTTGATGAGCCAGCAGCAAGGCGGCCGCCTCTTCCACCTCGATTTCCATGCCCGCCTTTGCAGCTAGTTCCTGCGAGTGGCCGTCCCCTCCTGGCTTAGTTTCTGTGCATATTCTGCGTGCGCTGCATGCCCCTGCGCATGTTGCATGACGTACATACTACAATACGCACTACATGATGTAGTGCGAAAGACGCACAGGCGTTTCCACGTCCTGTCCGAGCAGGGCAGTGAGCCCAGTGTTCCGCCAGTGTGCAAGGTGCGGCAGGGCGTACATCGTAAAGAAAGTCCGGGATGGAGAGGAGGTCCGCCTCCGCATCACCACCTTCGTCCGTCTCCTCCACGATGTCTTCTTCCGGGATGTCCGGCAAATCCAACACCTCCTCCCAGTATGCATTTTCGGCTGGGGTGGGGGCATCTGACGACCCCCCTTCCTCGCAATGACTCAATCCCATATATCCCACGGCCCGTGCGTCCGCCAGGTCGTGGTTCGTATCATTCCCATCTGCGCCGGCTCCTCCCACCAGGGTATACCGCATTCTCTTGTTGGGTATCCTCGCCTGCTGAGAATCATCATCCGCTGTTTCCGCAAACACTGGGGCCGCCTCCATCTGGTGGCCAGCGGAGATGGCAATGACACGGTGCCTTTGATCAAACTGAACTCCCAGAGATTGCATGTGGCCTATGAGCACGTCAATCCTTCCCTTGTAATCCTTTCCGGCGCGCCCTACCTGATCAGGTATGCCCAGCGTGCACAAGTCGTCGGGGGTGAAGAGGGAGCGAATGCTTGGGCGCTTGATGTCACGGTAAGCGCGTTGCGCCAACTCCAGTAGGCGGGCGTCGGTCACGTGCCGGTTATCACACGCGGTTGGGAGCTGCGCCGTTTGGCACATGACGGCTTCTTCCCCGGCTCGCCGTTTCCCCCGCGCGCCGTCCACCGGGCTCGCCACCCCACCTGCTAGCTCTCTGGGGCCCACAGGCGGTCCCCGGAGGCTTATTATTCGCAACCTCTTGTCGACCGTGCACCCGAGAGTTGTCAATCTGTCAGCCAGCTGACGGATCTTTGCGCTCTTCTGCGCCATCGTGCTGCACTTCTCTGTGACCTTGCTAGGGATCCATCCAATGTCCACACCAAACCGTGACACTTTGAGAAGCTTGCCCCGCACATCCAGGCTTTGCAGTTTGCGCAGGATGACGGCGTCATCCAGTTCAGCCATCACCGCGCATACCTGCCGCAAATCACCCCTTCCGTGTCACCGACCTGCACGCAGCACATCCGTTGAGG